>JANTPZ010044511.1:0-11680 GCA_025593235.1 Vachellia pachyceras | reverse complement strand
TGGCTACATATTTCATTCCCGTTACATAAAATTAATAGACAAGATAGAGCTTGCTCCTGCTCTACAAGCTCACCGGTGTCCAATATGGTGGCCAACGCGCCTATGAGGCCCGGAGATGATATCATTTCCTCCCTTCCCAACTGAGAAGAAGCCAAATTGATTAAAATAGCTATACATTTTTCCGTCCACATACAATCACCCTGGCCTGCGAGGAGGGATTGTAGGCCATTGATAATGCCAGACGAAAAGAGGTTTGGAAAATTGGAGGGTACAGTGGATAGATTATACAGTGCATGAAGGGAATCTTGCTTGCACAGGACTTCAATGTCAGGTTGACACAGGAGCTGGATGAGGAACTGGACAGCCTGACTCATACCAATCAAAGGCTTTGCTTCTTCAAGGCAAGAGAGATTCAGATAGAGGGCCGTTGCGCAACCATAACAAGAAGAATTAGAGATCATTTCCTCTAGCAACGGTAATACTCCTTCTGTTAACATAACCTCCTTATTCCTGTTGGAAAGAAATAGGATCAGGTCTATATTGATGATAAGCCAATACCTTCTTTAAACTTGTATTCTGAAAAGTAACTAACCCAAAAATGAATGCTTAAAAATAACTAAAGTAAAACCTGAAACATGTTTATACTTTATAACCATATCATTGTCAACATTGACAAGGAAATATCAATTCTCAATGTCAATTTACTTTATGCATGTCATCTCTCTACTTCTTTTCCTATTTATTCGTGGAGGCAGCAAGGGGCGTCATTACTACACCAGACAAGCCACATGATGTGCTGTTCATCTTCAATATCGAGTAGGGCAGCACTCCCATCTCATCATATAAGGCAGGAGGCCAATCAACAAAATCAGCAGATATATGATAATGCGCTTGAAAAAGTTGTTCACAAGTTGACCGTGGTCTCAAAATTTACATAGAGAGCCCATGAAAAATAGTGATCAGCTGAAAGATGATCAGATCAATATGATAACAAAAATATCTTAGATCTATTAGTGGTTTGATTTTGTAATCACATGAAAAGCAATTCTACATGATAATTTAAAACAATCAAAATTCAAAAGGTAATGCACACCTGTTGTTGTTTACAGCAAGGTTAAAGAGGGCTATTGCTCCACTTTCTTGAGCTGTTGCATTCCCTTCAGAGACTGCTAATTGCAGAAACTGCATAAGTGCTTCAACAAACCCATTCGCCCCCATAAAAATCCTGGCTTCTTCATCATCCCTAAGCAAAAGCCTTAACCTTTCTACCACTTTACATTTCCTATTCCAACTGCTCCCTTCAGTCAAGACTTTCAGAAAACTAAGATACTGCTCAGCATCTCCCTCTTGTACAGACATGCTTTCAGTTCCATTTTCTCCAGCTTCGTGTGAGACCCCCGTCTCTTCTAAAGGAACCACTTTGACTCCCTTCAATTTGCAAGAGTTGACACTGTTCATAGATCTCGAATTTGCTGATTCAGACTGAGATAATGCTAGTCTCCAGTAGTTAAAGTCAAGAGATTCTGGGGGGCCATCAGGAATAGGAACTCCATTTTGTTCGCACCAACTAGCAACAAGACCCTTAACACAGTAATTAGGGGTCAATGATAGATGTGCAAGTTTCTGTTGAGTTTTTGGGCATGTGTCATGCCCATCACAGAACCATTTCTCTATGCAAACCCTCTCATAAGTTTGCCCGGAAGCAATTATAACAGGATCATACATAAGTTGCAGAGATATTGGACACCTTAACTCCTCAGGTGGAAGGGGCATTTGCCCCGATTTTCTATTATTTGGCTTAAAATTAAAAGAACTAAGTTTTGACAGCTGTCGGTCGAAGGCCTGGTAATGACCACCAGCAACACCATCTTCCATAGAGCCCATAACAGTGGGAGAACAAGGAGTAGAACCCTGAGAATCATTATCGTCTGAAAACTCACTTCTAAATAACTTGGAATATTTCCTCATAAGGTGTAAAAGATATGCAACAATTGACTCCTTCCGCTTGTCATCTTCAGCCCGAGCTCTTTCAATATGTTTCTTGAGAGCTCTCCTTTCAGTAAGGGCTGCTCTAGAAGAAGTGATTCCTAGTCTAGTAACAGCCTGGTGAAAACATTCAAGCTCACTACTGTCAGTAGAGTGGTTAAACTTTCTCCCCTGCTGGAGCAAAGCAATTAAATTATTGCCAATTTGCTTCTCCATTGGGTCAAGTGCCAATTCCATAATTTCAAGTTCCCTCACAATCTCTTGAATCTGCAGACACCATTCAATGAAAAGATCATAATGTCAGTCCATGCTCAATATTTGCGGTATCAAGGAAATGGAAACATGTATGCATGGACATATCTTACAATAAGCTCAATGAATACCAAAGACAGCATATCGCCAACATCAAACTATCAATTTTCACAGGCCAGTACCATATCTTTAAAATTCAGATGGAACACATTAATTAAGAAGAATCAATCTGAGGATCTAAAATAATTCGGCCATATGTTTAAAAAAGCAATCATGAGGCCTAGCAAGAATCTCCATGGAAGTACTACAGCCAGATCATAAACCATAAAAGCAAAGAGCTTCACACATGAAATGCATGATCTATAATCAAATGTCACTTTATTACCTGACATCCAATAGATTGTGGAACAATATCTTCCACCCTTTTAAGACTATTTTCAAGAGCACATTTAGCCTTCTCAAATTTTAGAAGAACAGAATCCCCAGTTATAGCCTGCAATTCATGCAAATCCACAAGTAAATAATCTACAAAATGTATTTCAGACTGAATAGCCCCATCAACCATTAGAAGGGCTAAGGTAATTTTATGTTCACTTTATTTGCTGCAAGACATGATGAAACCAATAAAACTGTTAAAGAAATAAATCGTACCAAATAAAGCTTACTACACTCTGAACAGTGCTGAAGAACATTCTTGGCCTTCTCTAATGCCACATGCAATGAACATAGTGCCTGGATCCCAGATTTGCTCCTGGGCCTAGCTGCTTCCAAAGATGGAAATATTGACAATACTTTGCAATATGTTGCTGAAAGAGCCTTACACAATTCTCCATGTAACTGCATAAGAAACCAGATAATTATTAATTTATTAATTCATATTATAGAGAATGCACAAACAAACTTGACGAGAAAAAGGAAGAACATAAAACTTTTTTGGTTAGAAAATGCGTATCTAACTGCAAAGCTTATTGAGTGTAGGAGACAAAGAAAATGTTCATACGGAGATTTGAGTCCTCATATGTTGGGGCCAGGGCTGGCATAGTCTTAAAGTGATCACCATTTTCCAACTTACTATTATTGAAGTATCAGAATTTTCCAAGCAACATGTAATATATTTAAAACACATTGCCATACCTTGGCATCACTTGCTGCGAACATATTTTCTTCAACCTCCGCAATATCCATCGTCCCCTTTCAGTGTTGATACTTAGGGCCTAAATGATCTAATTGTATTAACTGGCATCAAAAATGAAAAAGAAAGAAGTAAGCTGAGGGTGAAAAGTGTGTATTATGCCATGCGTGTGATTAAAAACAGTACAGTTCATATGGCAGCTGCCACTAAACCTGTGTAGTTGTTAACATCTAATGTTACTAAGCCGAAAAATTTCCTGAGGGTTGATCATATAAAGCACATTTCGGTTCTTTAATTGCTTCACGGCAACCTAGTAAAATATGCACATTTTCTTCTTGTTTTACGTGCCCGATTGAAAATTGCATCCTATCGTGTGTATGACTATTTGCAGTGAACACAAACAAAAAAGCCGGATTTATACCATGAAAACAATCTGGGTAAAGTCAATTCATCATAAGGTTTTTCAAGCCCCTAATTATTAGTTAAGACATAAGAAATTAAGAATCTCCTGTTAACATTTTTTCTCCAACCTAATAGAAGATAACTAACGTAAAATCCCAAGAAAGAATAGTATGTCCAGATTGTATACGTAATGAAACGGAGGGGGATAAGGTCCATGAGGTGAACATTTTATTACAAGACAATGTAATTAACAAAAAGATAAAAATATTAGTCCAGAAATGGCAACACGAGAGACTTCAAAACAAAAGAAAAGTTCGACAAGTCTATTTGCAAAGTTTATTACTCCATGGAAAGCAAGGTATTAATCAAATAAACGGTAAGAAAGAGCGATTTAGTCAGCACTTGTTCAACAACTCTAAAAGGAAAGATAAATAAATCATTCAAATAAAACACATCTTGAATAGATTTATAATAAATTTCAAACTAAGACCTTAACTCAATACCGCAGAGAGAGCACCAATCACAGCAAAAACACTAGCTAACTAAGTAGTCTGATTCAGGAACAAAGACGGGGAAAGCCCCAACACGACAATGAAGTCATGAACGGAAAGAGGCAAGGAATGAACCACTGGACAGAGGAAGACCATATGAAGAGATGTAGATGAGCAGAAGCACAGTTTCAGAGACAGGATTAGGGTTTAGAAACAAAGACGTACCAACAAAAAATGCAATTAGCCAAGGAGGCTTCATAAAAATGACAGTTTCTAAAACCACAGAATTAGGATTCGAAAGATCTGAGAATATCGCAAAGCACTGGCAATCAGACTAGTGGTGTTCATTTCGAATCGGAGAGCGAATTTCTCGGAGCTCCCATGCGCAGACAGAAGAGAGAATGAGGAGAGATGGGAGGGAGATGGTGATTTGGGCTATTATTCACTTATTCCCCAGATGGGAAGTGTGTAAGAATGGGGAGAAAATATTATTTATGAAAAATATAATGATTAAATTTAAACAAGGTTTTTAAACAAATGACTGGAGAATGAAGATGCTTTCCTTTTTCGGTTTTTGAGTTTTAACTCGAGGATGATTTATTAAGGGAACGAATAATTGTTATATTTTTTATTTTATAAAATTTGAAATAGAAAGTTAGAATTTTCGCCGCTTTTTTCTCTCCGCTGCCCCGGCCGACAGTTGCCGACCTCCTCGTTTGTCGCTTAGCAGACCTGTCATGTTTATTTCCAAATGACAAATTTGTCCCTTCAAATGATTTTTCTTTTTCCCCACAAAACCAAACTTTAAGTTAAATATACTATTAATAGGTATGTTTAGGAAAGCGGTAGATAACTATTTTTACGTAAGCAGAGGTAAATATACGGAGGAGATTGTCTCATTTTACTGAAAAACACTGTTAAACTGTTTTTGGATGAGAGTTAAGTATTACCAAATAAACACAATAAATTTTTTCTCTCAGCCAAAAAGAGTTTTTTCTTAAATAAATTTATTTTCATTTACTACGTGACTAAAGTATATTTTTATTCTTTTAAATTTATATGAAAGTTAAATTTTTGTGCTTTATATTTAAAAAGTATAATTTTATTCTTTTATTCTTAATATCGTCACCTTCTTTAATGGATGATGCATATTCATCAAATTGAAAAAGTGATTTTATACTTAAATGTTGATAAAACATACTTAAATTTTGAAATATAAAAATATATATTGAATAAATGATATTTGGTTATATTTTAATATCATTTAATTGCATGATTATAATTCAAATTTGTTAAGTCAGCTTTTTCAATTGAGTGAAACTAACGATATTAATAATAAAAGACTATTAACGATATTAATGATAAAAGACTAAGACTGTACTTTTAAAGTTTATGGGAATAACATAAAATTTCACATAAATTCAAAAGACCAAACGTATAATTTAATATTTTCTACACTGTTATACTTTATTTTAATTATAATTATTTAATATTTAGTTGGAAGAATTTGGGATAAATCCCCATTGAAAAATTAATTATAGTATGAGACCTGTTAATTATTAAACTCTTGTGGAAGCTCATATGCATATGGAAAAATATTAGTTGCATAATGTATAAGTTCGGTTGGACATGTTAAAGCTCGGTTGTATGATTTGTAATGTCATATTCCATAATTAATTTTCTAAATATTCCATAATTAATTTTCCAATAATGTAACTTACCCCCAATTCTTCCTATTTAGTTTTATGTTAAATTCATTTTAGTATCTTGATTATGCTGTACTTTTATTTTATTTTTTAGAATTATATGTTAATGTTTTTGTTGTGTCGTTTTGCTTTTATCTGTCTCTTAGGATTAATTATTTAAGTATTTTATTTAACTTGCAAAAGTTGATCTATTTTTTTAGTGTAGGGAAGGGCATATTCACCGACATTTGAACGACAAACACCCATGTCTCTTAAAGCGACAGATGCAAAAGGTAGATTGCTCTAATTACAGTGAAATTTAGCCCTCAGCCACTTATTTAAGGAATGAGAGAACATGTTATTTATATCAATCTAAATTAGTTTGTTACAATGTAAAGTATTTTTTTGGGTGTATTTGAAATTCACTATTTTCATATCAGATCTATTAATTGGTGAGCCAGTTAAAATACTCCTTTTGATATAATTTTGGAAAAAGATATCGAGAAAAGTATTAAATAAAAGCAGTAACGAAAAATAGTAATAACTAAAAAGCATGGAATTTGCAGAGTTTCTGTGAATAATGAACTATAAAAAATAAACTGTACTTATAGTGTTTGTGGTTTTAAAGAATGAGCTCGTCTGAAGAAAAATAATAATAAGTTTATATTATTTCTTTTGAGAACGGAAAAATAAGAAGTACATCATGTGGATCCTGCCTGATGGCTAGTATTAGGAATGCAGGGCAACCCGCGGGTTGCGGGCTGGCGAGCAGCCCGTCAGCTTTTTATTTTTTTTATAAAAAATAAATTCTTTTTCTTTTTTTTACCCAATTTTTTTTATAAGATTGCATATTTATGATATTCTCTTTCAAATTCTATGAATAAATGTTCAATAATTTTCTAAAAATAGAATTTAATATTACTTTTTTCTTTGTAAAAAATATTGGGATGAAAAGAAAGTAAAAAAATACATAAAACCTATATTTTAAAAAAATAAAAATAAAAAAGCGGGTTGGCGGGCTGAAGATGGCGGGCTGGCAAAAGCAACCCGCCAATTCTAGCGGGCTGGGCCCAACCCGCATTACCGGCACTATTGACAACCATCTTCATTAATTACTGTCAATTGCATAGTGTGTTTCTTGGAATTCCGTTGGAAGAAAGGAGTTTACAGATTTTGAGATATTTTACATATTTTAATATGGTTTTTATAGATTTCAAAATGGTTTTGTTTTGGTTTGCGTGTACCGTTGGAAAAATGGTGTTCCCAAACAAGCACTAATCTGTTGCCCTTAGCCACACAGGCAAAGGAAAACGTTCAATGGCTCGTTTGTACGTTGGAATTAATTTTGATGAAAATCGGAATGGAGATGGAGATGGAAATAGATATAGATATAAAAAAAGTGTGGTCAAAAAATCAATTCCATAGGTTACATCATGAAAATCATTTATACCCATTTTGAATTTCATTTCCACTTCAATTTCCAATTCCACCATCCAATTCCACCATACCAAACATAGAAAATTCCACCATCAAATTTCACCGTACCAAACATGCCCCTAACGTTAGAGCAAGTGGATTTCATTTGAGATTCTATGCTTGCTTATTTATGAGGTTTAAACCATGTTCCATATAAATTGAAGTAAGCTTTACCGAATAAAAGTGTATGAACTGGGCAAATTTATACACTACATTGTACTCTTGATACAAATCATATTATAATTTTTCAAACAGTGCTTATCTTTTCCCACATGCATGAATTTTTTTTTTCGCTCTTTAAAAAAATTAATCTTTTAGTTGTTAAACCATTTATAACTAGATTCGTATGCTTTAATTCGCTGCAACTTACTTTTTTTAGTCATCAACTAAGTTTCAACTCAACTTCGGCCGTGCACTTCAATCCGGTTCTACTTCTGATTTTTCACATTTCAATATTAATTGTAAAGATAAAATTGGTTAAAAATAGTAATTAGTCCGTAAATGAATTATGTCATGGGTGACTTATATTTTGGATTAAAGGAAATACTCTTATCTTGTCCTCCTCATTTTGTTATATAAGAGCTGAATGGGGATATGTTTTTATTTAAAAATGTAAAATCTCAATCCATCCATTATAAATCCTAAATTTATAATTCTTTTCTAAATCATCTCTATATTGATTGCATATATCAAATATAAATCGTCATACCAGGTAATCTTTGTTGCAAATAATTAAACAGGGTATTTTGAGAAAATAACATACTTTTTTTCAAATGAACAACTCAACTGATTTTTTTTAAAATATCTATAAATTAGTTATCTAATTTTGATACCTATAAAGCAAATTTTATTTAACAGGGATTTGTATGATAATCATCAGGTTTCAACAGTGATTTATAATTAAATTAGATGTTATTAAACGATCCAGTATTCAGTACACGTGTTTGTATTTAAAATTTCATTGTGTCGTAATGAGAATTATGTACTTTCGAAAGTATAATATACATCACTTGTCATCGAATCTTCTCCTGTAACTGTAATTTTATATTACTAATTACTTTTATGTGTGGGTAAGAAGTGGGAGTATAATAGTAATAGTAATGAACCAAATGTTTTTTTAAGTGATTTTTTTTTTATCTGTGTATCACATATATATTGATTTGACATCATTCTATTTGATTTTAACTTTGTTTAATTACTGTCGGAGACATTAATGATTATTACGTCCAAGCAATTATTTTTTTTTCGCGTTATCATAGTACAGGAATGTGGGAAAGTGTTTGATTATCTCCAGCTAATCATATATACGAAAGTAATCATACGAGCTTTTAATTATAAAGTATAGATTACTACCTAATTAACGTACTGCGTCTACATTTAGGCAGGCCAGAGCTAGATAACAATATAACGATGGGTGGCGTGGCTTGGGTATTTTTTAATTAAAAGGGAAAAAGATTGGAGGCAAAATATGAAACCAACGAATCCAGTCCCTTGGCCAGACACAGATTTTGGTCGGTATTTTTATCAATTTAAATTCTGTATAAAGTACTCATATCCAATAAGAATTCTTTAAAAAATTGACCGTATTAATTACATTCATGTAAAAGTATATAATATTTAACATGCTTAACCTTTTTTTAGGATAGTACTGAGTCTGTTTAATAACTTGACAAACATGTTTGGTTGAATATTATATTTTTTCCAACAAAGAAAAATTAAAAACAGCCTCAAATGTACTGCACTCATCCCAACCAATAATCTGTGTTTTGAGAATTCCGTTGGGAGAAATGAGTTTACAGATTTCAATGTATTTTACAGATTTTAATATGATTTTACATATTTTAAAATGATTTTTACAGATTTTGAAATGTTTTTTTTATGGCACACGTGTACAGTTGGGAAAACGGTGTTCTCAAACAAGCACAATAACTGTTTAAAAATCAAAACTGTGAAGGTTTTTTAGGCATAAATTTTATTTTTCTCTGAGCACGAGTTTTCAATATGGATAAGAAACAAATGCGCACACAGTGTTAAAAAGTATGCATTTATTGTGCATGTTTGGAAAAAAATTTCTCAACGGTGTAGGTAAATTAAGATAAAAAAATCTTAAAATTCGTAAAATCATTTTAAACTCCGTAAAATCATAACGGAATCCATAAACTCGTTTTTCCTAACGAATTTATAAACACACAGAGAAAACCAATTAGAAAATAAAAGAGAAACAGATGACGGAACTTAAATATAAAATTAAATCCAAAGTTAAGTGAAATGGAAATGCAAAGGCAAGAATAGTTAATTATATGTAACTAAACACAGAAGCAGTTTCATTGGACATAAGAAAGTATAATAATATTTAATAATTATTATTATTGAAGTCCCAACGAGGCACGAAGGGGTTCAGGCATAGGGTGGAAGCAAAAGGGCTGCGAGTCACCAAGCATTGCGGGATCAATAAAAATGGCAATGAAAATGGCAAAAAAAATAAAATAAAAATGGCAATGAAACTTTGAAAACGACCATCGATCTTGTCGTCTCGAATTAATAAATATATATATATTATTGCAAGCAGACAGTGCGTGCGGATAAGGCTACGCACTACTCAACGTAGAGGATTTTGCAAAATCTCCCATCATTGTCAGTACAGAAAGAAGAAGGACCTGTTGGCAAAAAAAAGAAAGAAGGAGGATCGTTTTGGAATGTTCATTAGCTTTGTTTGGATAGCCCGTTGGGAGAACGGACATAAATTCTGAGATAAATATATGAGAGGAGTTTTATCTCGGTAAACGTAGGAATGACTTTTGGTTGCCCAAACGGACTAACCAAACAGAGCAATTATTTAACTAAAACCATCAAATAACAATCAGATGTCTCCCAGAGATAATACGGCGCCTCAAAATTTAGCTGAATTATTTATAATTAATAATTAATATTATGGTAGTACATGGATCACTTGATATTGAAAAATACTGCTTTGCCGACTTTTTTAAAAAAAAAAATCACACACACACAGAGCACAGAGATCCATAAAGAGAATTAACAATTGTACGGATATTGAAATGCTAAAAATTGTGTCTCGTTGCAACAACAATAAATCATGATAACGAGGGTAATTAAATTTACACCCACAGACCAAAATAGAACATCATTCATAATAGGGGCTTCGTAGAGGGAGTTGAAACCCAGTATGGGAAGATAACATTCAAATATCTAACATCATAGGTGTCCATGATTAGTACTAGTTCCACTAAGAATATAAATTAAAAAAATATTATTCATCACATTAATAAGAACTTCATTAGGTAGAAAATTTGTAATTACATCTATAAATACTTTTAAAATTAGAAATTTTTCTTAACCCAAATGGGCTACGACTCCGTGTGCTTTCTTGAAAAAGCTTATTTACTCTCTAAAACTACGTTTAACAGTATTTTTTCATAAAAGGAGATAATATCCTCCACATATTTACCTCGACTTACATAAAAGTACCTATCTACCGCGTTCTCAAATGAGTCCCTTGGGTGCACATGGTTGTTGATGAGCATGTAGATTTGTCATACCAGGATGGATTAGTCCATATTTTATTTTTCAAATGATAATTTTTAAATCAAAACTTTATTTTTGAAAAAAGTGATATGATAAGATATGATATTTATTTTTTTGATCAAAGATATGATATTTATTTTAAATTATATACACATTACAATATATTATTTTGAAATTAAAAATAAAAATAAAATTTCAATCATGAGAACTGGATAGTCCATATCTAATTAAATATTAGGTGCTCATCCAACCTAAACCATGAGCTTCATAGTCCAGCTGCCTTAAATTTTAAAAAAAGTATTTTCATGTAAGTTGAGATAAAATTACTCTCATATGTCTACTTCAAATTCAATTGAAAAATTAATCCAAACACATTTTCAATTAAAAATAGACTAAAGCATACTTTTAGTCCTTTATGTTTGTGTCAAGTTTTACTTTAGTCCTTTAAGTTTAAAAAGTGCACTTTTAGTCCCCTTAAACTTAACGCCGTTAGTCTCTCCTAACGGAAATTGCTCACTCATTAAACTTTAACGCTGTTATTTTATATACTTTTTTTATTTTACACAATTTAAAATATCAAATTTATCATATTATTAAATTTTAATTAAAATGTGAGTATGTTTTATCAACGTTTTATTGCATAGTTACGATTAAATTTGATGAGACAGCATTTTTCGTTAAGAGAAACCAACGGCGTTAAGTTTGAGGGACTA
>JANTPZ010044508.1:0-13375 GCA_025593235.1 Vachellia pachyceras | reverse complement strand
TATTTAAATAAATTATATGAGAGAAGTACCTTAATAATTGTTTTAATTAATTAAATAGAATGAGTAATTAATTTTCATGAGTGAAAACTAAATTAAATAAATTGTATAAGTAAATAAATATAAATCAACATATAAGGGTAAAATGGTAAATTGACCATTAACTTCCCTCCCTTCCCCTCCTGAACCAAACAAAATATCATTAAAAGTTCTCTCCCTTCCTTCCCCTCTAACTAAACCAAAAGAAGTAACATTATGCCATTCCATCACTTCACATCCCCTCTTATCCATCAATTCTCTTTCCCCTCCATCAAACCAAACATAGCCTAACAAGTTGGAGGAAAATGATCTGTCTGACCAGAAAAGTTTAACTGAGAGGGAAAATGGATAAAGTGTTTGTTCGGGAAATGTGTTTGTTTGGGAATTTCATTGGGAAAATGGATTTTGCAGATTTTGAGGTATTTTGGGGATTTCAAGATGGTTTTTATGAATTTCGAGATGGTTTTTACAGATTTCGAGATGGTTTTGTCTCGGTTTACGTGCACCGTTTGGGAAAATGGCTTCCCAAACAGGCACTACCGTTTCCCTAACAGTACACGTAAACCGAGATAAAATCATTTTGAAATCTGTAAAAATCATTTGAAATCCATAAAACCATCTTGAAAACCGTAAAACTATTTTTAAATCCATAAAATACCTCGAAATTTGTAAGTTCATTTCTCCCTAACAGAGTAGCCGTTCATATCAATGAAGCTCGGAGTTATGATCCAATGCAATTGCGTCCGCAGTTGTATATAGTCCATTTGCCACACTCATTTGATCCGATGCTTCAATCAAATTTTGTCGTATGTTATTCTTTATTATTATGTCCAACAGAATTTTAAAATTTAATCAATGACATTTTTTATTATTAAAAATGGAGAACTGGATTTAAAGGATATAAATCAGGGGAGTGCATTATACTATATTATATTATGCCTTTTTTTAATCCAACAAATTTTAAGGTATTTTCAGATAATATTTAATTTAAAATAAAGAAACTATATTCAGAATTGAAACTATTCCTTTGAATTTAAGTGTCTCCAAAATTATATAATAAATTCTCTTAAGAGAAGAGGTAATAATTTCCAACTTATAAAATTAAACAAGGTGGTGATAAAATTATTAAAAAAATGAAATGATATGGATATTATTTTATGAGCAATTAGTAATAGTAATAATCTATAATATAAGAGGAATGTGTATTATTTTTATAATGTGAATAATTTGAGAGATAGGGTGGTCCATACCTAAGACAAACAGAATCCCACAAGAAGCAACCATAATGGACCGCTTCCTCCACTTCTCTCTCTCTCTCTCTCTCTCTCTCTCTCTCTCTCTCTCTCTCTCTCTCTCTCTCTCAAGAGTTAAGATGAAAATTTGTTGTAAAAGTTTTTTCTCATGAATAATATTGTTACAAAAGTTTTTTTAAAAGATTTGTTGTCATGAAGTTTTAAAATAAATCAATATTACCATTTAGTTGTAAAGGTAGAAATGTTAATGATTAATGTTAATTTTTAACGGTTGATATTAATTTTTAATAGAATAGGGTTACCTTGCCCTTAAATAACTTTTGGAACATCAGTACTTCTAAGAAAAATCTTTTAAAGTAAATTTACACATTAAACTAATAGATCTTATATAAATGATTAAAATAGATACTTTAAAGAAATTAGCATACTAATTATAGTCATTAATAGAAAAGTTATTTGGATGCTGAACTTAGTTTTGAATATAACATCTTAATATATTTTACCTCATACATTTACCATTCCCCCCAAACTAAATTAACTTATGAATTAATATATAACATAATGTTACAGGAATATTTTAATTAGGAAGATCATATTACATTTTTGTTCAAATCAATCAATTTATTTAATTTTCTCATTCTACTTAAATTAGTTAAGCAGCTTTCATATTAAGAATCAGATAAATTAATCTTTACAAATAACTAATATTGATTTTTTATAAAATAAATTGTTTTTATATATTAAAGAGGAATAAAAAATTTCTTATTGATATATGTGGAATTTATTTAAAAAGAAGAAAAAGAAATTTTAAAAACACAGGCTACATTATAATAAGAACCTATATTCAATAAAATTTAAAAATAAATATGTGGAGGAAAAAAAACCTTTTATTGAAGGAGGGGCATAATTATTAGTGCCTAGTGCATAGGCATAGGCATAGGCATGACTATGATGCTAGTTCGCATTATTATGAGGTCTTCATTGGACCTCTTGGATTTTGTATCGTTATGGATGTGAGTATATTCCTTAGCTTTCCAATTCAACTTTCTTTCTCCATTTTATAATTAAAATTTAAACATATCTTTTTAGGCAAGTGGGGTAGCTTTTTTGATTAAACAGAAATAACAGTATTAAAGTTAATGAATAAAAAAATACAAATTTTAAACTCTGACTAAATTAAAACTTAATATAAATTAAAAGATTAACTGCATTAATCTTTATTTCATGGGGTTTTTTCTTTGAGGTTTTTTTGGTAAAATTTTGATCTTTCTCTGTTTACTAAACATAGGGTTTACTACCAGAAAAATGTCATTTAGCGACGGAAAATCCATCGCTAAATGGTTATTTTCAATCGTTAAAACCAGGGTCGCTAATATTTTCCGTCGTTAAATGAAAATTTTCTGATGAAAAATATTCATTTAACGATGGATTTTTCGTCGTTAAATCACATTTTTCTGGTAGTATATTTTCTGTTAAATTTTGATTTGGCTCAGCTAGCTCATAATTCATGGGATCTCAGAGAAGTTGGCTGAGGAAGTGATGAACTCTATTTTCTCAGATTCTTGGATTGGCCTTTGTATATATAATCCACTCTATATAATTTATACAGGGAGGTAGCTCATGATAGCAGAAAATCCGAGAGGTGGCGAAGACTTTACTCCAATGGGTGTCGTAGAGCTTGTGATTAGAAGACAAAGCCATAGTAGAATCCATTGTAGAGCTTCGGATTAGAAAATTGGCTAAGGCAGTTTGTAAATGTGAAAATGCTATGGCTCTGTTTGGTTATGCCCGTTTGGGTAATCAAAAGTCATTCCTGCACTTATCGAGATAAAACTCCTCTCACATATTTATCTCGAAATCTGTGTCCGTTCTCCCAACGGGCTATCCAAAAGCTTTTTGGTTCAAAATTATGTCCTCCCATTACTGGCTTGCTCTAGTTTCTGTTTCAAAATGTGTCATACTCTAGTTACTGGCTTGCTCTTTTCCTACCTATGATTTAATGTTTGGAAAGTAAATGATTGGCTTGGAAGTATCTACGTGTGAATATGCATGCTCTTGTCATTCAAGGAAGATTGAGAGGAGGAGAGGAATTTTTTTTTTTAAAAAGTCACCTTTTAAACTGCATATCCACCCATACAGTCTAAAAAAAAATCATCTTTTATAAACATCATGTATTGTGCATATGGTCTAAAAGATAATTTCTTAGAAAATGCTACTTTCTAAACCGGTCTAAAATGTCATCTTTTAAACTGCATGCATTGTGCATGGGTGGGCATGCAGTCTAAAAAGTCTCATTTTTAGATCGTATCTATATACGGTTTGAAAAATACTACTTTTTAAATCAATATTATCTAAATCACATTTTTATGCAGTTTAAAAAGCCTTTTTATACTGTCTAACAAGTACTTTTTCACTAGTGAAATATATGTAATTCGTGGTAATGCCATGGCCATTATTAATAATGTATATGTTCCACTTAACATGATGACTTTTGTTTGTGAAGGATTGGATTATGTGGATCTAATCTAAATAGTCCATATTTGATTCTTTTAAATAATAATGATCTTTTTAATAGAAAACATTTTTTTTGTAAAAATAATGGTTAAAAGATTATTTTTAGATTATATACCCATTAAAATGTTTTTTTAAAAAAATATTAACCTTTCAAAAAATTAAACATGAATAATTCAAATCTGATTAGCTCAACGTGGTCAAATAAGTTAACCCTCAGTTTATATGCGTTGAACTGAGTTTGACTTTTTAATCATACGGAGAGTATCATGGCCTTGTGCCTCAATTTTCTGGATGCATATGCTAAAAAAAAATAAAAGGAATATGATATGCAGGGAAATAAAGATGATGAGAAGTTAAAGATAAGCAAATTGGGGATCAACGTGATGGCCATGGCTTATAACGGGTAATATTATGAGTTTAAATTCTAATACCGATATAAAAATTAAGTTGATAATCAATCCGTAAGTACCTCTATCAGCGATATTTAAATAAATATGAAAGCATATCCCAACTCTAGTAAGCTTGTCAACTCCTTTACGGCATGTTTGGAAGCTATTTTAATAGCTTTTACAGATTTCGAGGTAAAACCTAGGTTTTGAAAAGTGATTTATGTTTGGAAAGTTATTAGCTTTTACGGTTTCCGAGGCAAAAAAGTTGGTAGGAAAGAGGCAAGAAAAAGAATGAAAAGTAGGAAAGAGGCAAGATAAAGAATGAAAAGTAGGAAAGAGTAAGAAGGAAAAAAAGTAGGAAAGAGGAAAGAGAAAGAAGAAAAAAGTATGAAAAAGGAAAGAGAAAGAAGAAAAAAGTAGGAAAAAGTATGAAAGAGAAAACCTAAGTTTCAAACCGAGATTTTGTAACCAAAATAGTTTTTCAGAGAAATTTTTATACTTAGTCCTAAATAATTATTAGATGTTGCTTTCACCAAAAGAAAGGAAAAGAAAGAAAAAAAAGATATTACTAGTGATTAAAAAGGAATGTTCACTTTTAACAAAAAGCAAATATGTCCCCTGTACATCACATAATTTGTATTCAATAATAAAAAAAATAAGAATCAAATCATGCAGTTTATTATATAAAAGTATCGATATAAAATAATCTTAATTAAGAAAATAAGTAATAGTCAATCATAGAGGATATATTATATAATATTATACACATACAATGTTACTTTTAAGTTGAATGGTGCTTCTGTATTTAAACCATCTTTTTTAAAAGCATTATATACGTTTTATCACACTCTTTTATATAAAACGTGACAGAAAAAAGGTTTAAAATTGAGAAAGCAATCTGTTTTTATTTTTTTTATTAATGAAGGTGGGCAACGTGTCTCATAGGTAGAGGATTTAAAAAAAGAGTCCCACCAAATGGGCCATCAAATCACACTCTCACCGCCCTACCCACCATCTTGGATTCCATTATATCCGACTAACACACAAGATTAATTAATGGTTAATCATATTATAATCCATGAAAAGACAAAAACACCCACCAAAGTCATCATGGCTAAGTGGCAATTGGGGCTGAGTTTGGTAGGATAAACAGAGTTCGATCCCCGCATGACCTTTGGGAGGGGGCTGTAGCCTAAAAAAACCCAGAACTGTTCTTCCGCCCCCGGATTAGTCGGTCCAAAGGGTCGGATACCGGGTTGGTTGGATCTTCCATTTCACCTAAAGAATAAAAAGACAAAAACACCCTTACATATTTTTTCATTTTTTTTTTGCCAAAGCAATTCATCTGATAAAAACCCAAACAAATGCTGGTACAAACAAACGGAAAACAATAGAAACAAGCAAAACACATCAACCAGATCAATTGCAACTCTAACGAGATCATCATACAATAGGTGAAGTAACTAGGGAGGTGCTAATCAAGCCTTAACAATCCAATCGACTACTAAATTAACTTAAAATAAAAGGATATGAGACAATGGTTCTGTTTGGAAACGCTTTTCAACCCCATAAATGTGTTGTACAGTATCCAAAGTCCTTCAAAGTTATTGTTCACAATTTTGGTCTGTTTGAGAAATCTTATGGGAATAAGTTACTTGTGGGAATAAGTTGCTTCTGCCAATAAGCTGAAATCCTGAACTTTTACAAATAAGTCACTTTTTTCACCGCTTTCCCAAACACAAATAACTTTTACAATCTGACTTATTTCCAATCTTACTTCTCTATAAATCCTTATGCAAATAAGTTACTTATCCCACCGTATTTTTAAATAGAGTCAATTTGCTAGACACATCCTCAAAAAGGATGACATAGAACTAGCCAGTGATAACATTATCTATATTCCAGGTGCATTCCTAAACATGCGTAAAGTACATTTGGTATCATAACTGTCTCAAAAGAGTCTCGGTGGCTTCCAAAACGAAAGTAACAACAGTTTAATAATAGGCAAGTATTTTAATTTAAGTTATCAAATCATAATGTGTCCGTTTGGAAATTTGGTAGAGAAGTAATTTTTTGTAAATGGAGATAAATATATGAAAGAAATTATCTCGTTTTGTGAAAAAATACTGTTGAACGTGCGTTTGGCTTTTAGAAACACTTCGCCAAACAAACCCAATAACAACAACTACTAAGGCGGCAACGACTAATTTCACAAAGGGCAATCATGTCATTTCACAAAAATTTAAATTACATATTAGTTTCTAATGATTTCGTTGGAATTAAGTCATTTTGATATGCCAGTTTGGTAACCATGGGCTTATTTTCATAAGCACGTTTAACAGTGCTTTTCCGCAAAACGAGACAATCTCCTCCACATATTTGTCTCGGCTTATGTGAATAAGCACTTATAAGTGACTTATAAGCACTATTGTTTTAATGTTCATTGTATTTTTTTCCTTCCTAATCATAAAAATAGAATAATAAATTATATATAGCAGTATATCGGTAACAAAAGCAAACAAATCAAATATTAGACTAATTTTTTTTAAAAAAATACTATCTTAATTGATACATATTCCATTTTTTTTCATTTTTTTGTTTGTAAATTTTAATAGGTTGATTTTTTTTAGTCAATCATTTTGATTGATGCATGTTGATAATGGGGGCAAAATCAAAGGCCAAAGGATTTAAGAAGGCATATTCACTTTGGTAAGCATGAGAGAGTTCCACCAAGGCACACTATTTGTTGGTGCTTTGTCCCCTAAAGATTCAACATCTAATCCACCTTTCAATTCACCCTACCCCACTTCTTTATTCCTTTCAATTTTTCTTCCCACTAAAGATTTTTTATATTTATTTACATGAATCTCTCTCTGTATGTGTACTCTCTCTTCATTTTTCATAAGATAGAAATAATTAATTTATGTAAATAATAAGTTAGATAAAGGTAATAAATATATAAAAATTGAAATTTATTTTTTTATTGTGTATTTATGTTACCGGATGAGACAATTGTTCTTTCATATGAAGGCATAATATATGATTGGTTTATTTGAACTCAGTTCTTTTTTTACTATGCATACGTATCCTTTCATGAGAAGAAATTTTGTTCGAGACAGTCGGACTTTAAATATGAACATAACTTCTAATGATATTTAAATATTTATTCACCAAAGGAATGACCCATTTCGTTAAATCCAATCTTTATGCTAATCCTTGCACATTTTCAAGTTTGATTATTTTAAATTCGATTCATCATTTTGGTTGGGCTTGTAATTATTGTACGCTGGCCTTCAAGCTACATTCAAATTTGGGCCCAAGCCTATCTTCTTGATATGAACTTATGCAATTTCACCCAATAACTTGTCACATAATTTTTTTTGGTTACCCGCCCGGTATTCGGAACTTCGCCCCGACTAATCCGAACTCGACCCGTGTCGCGCACCCGGAAAAGGTGGGAAGGTCTCCAAACGGTAACTTCTGCATTCACAAGGCTCAAACTCGAACTTGTCACATAATTGATTGAATACCAATTTTGTTTATTGATTCTAGCAAACAAATCTAATCCCTCGTAATATGATAAATCACTATGTCAATTCCTATTGAGATATATCCAAATTTAGTATCCAGCAATACCTTAAATGCGATTGGTTTCAACAAGAGAATAATTGAAATTAGTAAAAAAAATTAATTGGATATCAATGGAGGTTGGATTCAATGAAAGTGTTAGTCTCTCACATCATGTTAAATATAGATTTAAATCTCCACATTTTGTCACCACCGTTGCATTGAATATGGTTGCATCATATAAAAAGATATCTGTGCCTCACTAGAATACACACATGTATTTGAATAATCTCATTTATTTCCTTAAATAATTTAACTAAGTTTCAAACTTAAGATCCTAAGAAAGAAATCCCTTCAACGCGTACATGAGCTTTTCAAGAAAAACCAAAGGTAGAAATAACTTCACTAAATTAGAATGAACTTTGTCCTTTATTTAATGAATATTTAGTCTTGTGCCTGAAAAAACTGTTCGTTTGACTATCAAAGGTCACACCTTCTCTTCATAACCATATTTTTTGTAAATATTCACTTGAAGACTTAGTCTCCTATGTTGATTTGGTTATATTAAATTTGAAACTCTGTGACTGTTTGTGTGTGAGATATGAAATATGTAATTAAATAGAGTGAGCTAATAAATAAGAAATAATGGAAGAGTTAATTAGATACAACAAGAATTATCTTGATTCAATCTCATTACCTACGTCCAGTTGTCTTGAAAAATATTCAAGAGATTTTACTACGATAAAAATCCAATTACAATCTACTAATTTTACAATGAAATCACCTATACTATTAGAAAAATGTCATTCAGAGACAAAAAAAATCCATCATTAAATGGCTATTTTCTATCAGAAAATTTCCATTTAGCGACAGAAAATATTAGCGACCCTTATTTTAGCGACGGAAATGGCATTTTTCTAATTTGCTACAACTTCCAAGATTTTTCCACAGTTCACTCATAATTAGTACATTAGTACTTATAATATTATACATCTCACCCCAAACTAACATATAACATATATAAAAGGTAGGCTGCAACAACACTCTAAACACTCATATTTCAACAATGATATTGAGGAAGTGTAATCTCAGATGATTAGTAATATGATTGCATCTGCATCTCCAAATTCAATCCTTCATCTTGGTGTATTTGAACATTGACGAGGCTTCTCCTTGATTTTTGCAAATCAGTCCTCCACCTCATCATACAAATTAAGGTATGATATCCAGATATTGAGGGAAAAATTCAATTTTACCCCATCACAATTGTTAATTGCATTATAACAACAGAGCCCTTTAATGTTGAAACCTGAATAAGCACAACACCATAAATCAAATTTCCTATCGAACATAAAAAATCATTGAATGCCCAACAAATTAATGCCTATTTTCATGTAACATACAGAAATAGTGACAATTGATAATTAATGCTTTTCCTATTGCTATTAAGAGCTTGTTTGGAAACCAATTCTAGAACCTAGGTTTGGTTTCAAAACCTAGGTTTTACCTCAAAACCGAGGTTTTGTCCAAGCGAAATTTTTTCCCCGAAAGCTATTTTGGTTACAAAACCTCAGTTTGAAACCTAGGTTTTCTCTTTCCTACTTTTTCCTCTTTCATCTTTTCTACTTTTTCTTTCTTTCTCTTTCCTCTTTTCCTCTTTCATACCCACTTTTTTACCTCGGAATCCATAAAAGCTAATAACTTCCCAAACATAAATCACTTTTCAAAACCTAGATTTTGCCTCGGAATCTGTAAAAGCTATTTTCCAAAATCTATTTTTCAAAACCTAGGTTTTACTTCGGAATCTGTAAAAGCTATTTTCAAAATTAATGAAGGTCTGCAAAATTTTCATCATACGTGTTTATAAAATTATAAGAAAGCTGAACAAATATTTAACATAATAAATATGGAGACCCATTATTTTAAATGTGAAAGGTGAACCTAATTCATATCACTAAATTGCATTACATTCAGTCATAGAAATAAAGAATAATTCTGAATTGTGTCAATCTTTGAAATTTATTGACAAATAGAAAAAAAAAGGAATCTGATGACTATGAATTTTGATCAATCAAGATGTTTAAAAGTGAGAAAGCAAGGGGGAGGAAGATAATGTCACAATATATAAAAGTTATTATTAAAATTTGAATCCCTAGTCCTTTCAACAAGTCCAACGCAAGAGATTTTTTTTTTAAAGAAAAAATTAGCAATACAATTAAAGAAACAGGAAGAAAAACTCGAGCCTTTAGTAAATCCACCTACAAGAATTTTAAAACTTTTATAAACTTATTGAAGAGTGAATATTAAAACATAAAATCATTAATGAGAAAAAAAATGCTGATACTCACATGAGCTTCTCATGCAAAATAAACACCCAAGAATGAATAAAATAGAACTCCATAGCACTTTCATGATAGGAAATATATCAGAGTATGTACATGAAGAGGCAGAGGATTCATAATCTGAGGGCCTTTTGTCTTGTTGGTCTTTAAAGGCTTTTGGTCCTTTGAGAGTTTCAATTCTGCCACGAAGCATCTAAAAATCCTGCAACTTGGAAAAAAAAATCCAATCAAACTTTTCTTATATACCACGTCTTCGTATAAAAAGGGAAAAAAATTTTCACCGCAAAAGGGGAAAATTGAATCGCTTGTAGTTCATAAGATTCGGAGTTTGTATTTTCTCTAAAAGGGAAAAAATATTGGAGAAGCATTGATATGATGGTGCTCTTGATTCGATGGAGTTCATAATTTTCATATGCATAGAGAACAAGGAAAAAAAAAGAATTGTTGAATTGTTGTGAAATCTGAGAGCTCACCTTTTGAAGAAATACATATAGCATCTATCAAGGATCGTAATATTTACCATTAATTTTTATGGTGGGAATATGAGCGATCTTGGACAAGTGTTTGCCTCTCTCATAATCATATCTCTCTTCTAATTTTGGACACCTTTCAATTTTCAAGAAGAGAAGAAAGGATGGCAGCGCATCTTCAGGCAAGGATTCAAGATTTGGACAGCTCCAGATGTGGAGCTCTTGAAGAGAAGTAAGGTGTTGAAGCCCTTTTCCTTCTAACATCTTAAGATCGGAGACATCAAAGATGTGTAAAGTCACAAGAGAAGTGGGAAGTAATTGATTCTTTAGTAAACTATGCACAATACTTTCACTTCCATCACTCCCAATATCTAAATGTGAGAGGGAAGTGAGGCGTTGAAAGCCCCACTCTTGGATTGGTATAGAAGAGAGTCTCTTGAAGTCCCTAATATAAAATGATCGCAAGTTAGAAGGCAAACCACCTTGAGGCAATGATTCCAACTTCGGAGCTGACGTTAGAGTAAGGAATCGAAGGTTGGGAAGGGAATCAATGTGTACTTCCGACATTGATGTAAGTTTTTGGCAATCATAGATCCAAAGACGTTCTAGGGGAAGAGCAGAGCCCCCAACATGTGTAAAGGTCTCCAAATTATGACATCTTTGGATGGCAAGCCCTTTAAGCTTGGGAAAACAACCTAATGGAAAAGATTTCAAGGAAGGACAAGTATTCTCAATTGTCAAGTGTTCAAGTAATGTGTAGTTCCGCCAAGAATCTTGAGGAAGGAACTCTAATTTCTTACAACTTCTGATTTCAAGAACTTGCAAAGAAGTGGGCAAACCATCAATTGGGAAGGACGTTATTGATGGGATATTTATGAGGCGCAATTCTTTAAGGCAATGGCTACCCATTATCATTCTTGGCAAAGACTGCAAGCCATCACACTTTACAATCCTTAGTCGTTTCAAAGAGTCCAGAGGGGAATGCTCAAGCGCTCTTAGTAACCCCTTTTCCCCTCCCTCAATCACTAATTCTTCAATAGATGTGATCCATTGCAAAGCTGTTGATTTTGCCTCCAACTGTTTGCAATTTGATATGGAAACCTCTGTCAATGATGGAAGGTTGCTAGGCATGTCTCCCCTCAACATAGGGCAGTCACATAATCTCAAACATCTTAGTCGAGGGAAAGAACATTTAGCACTTTCACCTTCAAACAGTATCCATTCCTCCCAAATAGGCATATTTTCAAATCTAAGAATCTCCAAGGATGGAAATGACTGAAATGAAGAGCATTCTGCTTTGCTACAATAGAACTCACGTCCAACTCTATGTACCGATGCCATTCCTTGAATTGAGAGCTCTTTGAGGGAAGGGAGTTCCCCCAATGGTGGGAGCGAAAAGCAATTAATGCAATCACTCACACACAAAGAAGTAATATTCCTGAATGATGAATCTCCCACCCAATTTGGAAAGCTAGTGCCTTCGTAATGTTTGATGGTCAATCTCTTTAAATCTGTTGAAGGTTCCAACATGTTGAGTACGTTTTTTACATTATGTGAATCTTCAACATCACAATCCCATTCCAACATTAACTCCTCGATCTTCACTCTCCTCTTCAAGTTTGCCTCCGAAGCATGCATAGGATCAACAACATTTTGTAGCTTCAAAATGGAAAGTTTACCTTTTAGATGCGGAAGCCTTTTCAACTCTTCTATTCCCAATCCATCCGTCTGTTTACCTACAATAAAGGTGCTCAAACTTTGAAGATTTTGTAGTTTCGTAATCTATGTAGGCATCTCCTTTACTGATGTTCCACTGATGTCTAGATGACGTAAATTAATAAGATTTTCTATTTTTTCTGGCAATTTATCAAAATGCCAACAATTTGATAGAAGCAATGTTTGCAAATTGTAAAGTGTGAAGGCTCCATCAGGCAAACTTCTAATTGAAGTGTAGGAAAGGTTGAGATACCTTAGATGTTGCAAATTGCCAATTGAATTTGGTACCTCAATGACATTGTCATACCTTGGTAAGGATAATATTCTTAGGCATTTCAGTTTTGTCAACAGATCATGAAGCACCCTTTTGGTTAGAATACAAGAACACGACCATTTTTTGAATTCATATTCTGACAGAAGAGTCCTCAAACAATTTAGATGGTAAAAGCTCTCAAATTTTCCAAAGTGACTAAATGGTTTTACAGGAAATGATAAATGCCGTACAGATTTTGGGACTTCATTTCCCTCAAATTGAACACAACTCTTGCCAGCTATAACTTTGGCTAAATCATTGATGAGATCATGCATGACAAACTTTCCTGGAGTACCACCACATTGTTGAAAGAATGACCTTGATAGCAATTCATTAAAACAGTTTTCTGCTTCAATCTCAAACGTCTTTTCCCCTTGGGATTGTTGTTGCACAATATCTTCAGCCATCCATAACAAAACAAGTTTCTTTTTCTCCAACACAAGATCTTTTGGGAAAATTGAGCAATAAGCAAAACATTTTTTCAACTGTGATGGAAGGTATAGATAACTCAAACGCAAAGCAGGAAGAACTTCATCATTTAGTATGCTCCATTGGCTGCTATTCAAAATTTGATTCCACTCATTTGCATCCACCGTTGAACGCAAAAGGCCTCCTATTGTTTTAGCAGCAAGCGGGAGGCCACCACATCTTCTTGCAATTTTCCTTCCAATTGCTTTGAGCTCTGGATATTTTTTTGGATCATCACTCCCAAATGCATGCTTGGAGAGTAAAAGCCAACAATCATCATCTGAGAGACAACTCAATTTATACACAG
>JANTPZ010044506.1:0-13291 GCA_025593235.1 Vachellia pachyceras | reverse complement strand
TTCATTAAAAGTAGTGCTTCATTCTTTTTGGATTATGTTGTATTATTATATATTGCCACCTTAGGGCTCATCATGCATATGTTGACTTATTTTAACTGATTGTTGAATTATTTTGACCGTTCGACTTAGTGATGGCATACGTTTGATCTGAACCTTTATGGTCTAACGCTCGATGACGGTTTCGATATTGACTAGTCAAAGGAATTTTAATCAAATATTTTGTTATTGACGTTTTAAGAAAATGATTTTACAGGTCGCGGCAGCGGCGGGACGGTCTTTGTCGCTTCACAAGGCAGCAAGTTTGTCGGAGATGAGATCATGGCAAATATGAAAAGAGTCACCAAAGAAAGCTTCAAAGAGTTCCTTGACATAGCCTTTTTTTTTTTTGGGAAAACAAAACAGATATGGAGATTTGATGCTAATAAGCATATATTTATAGCAAGGCTTGTGGTTTTGTACGTACGTGTTCGACGGGACGGTTTGAATTCCATGAGCTGAAAGAAGTTACTGTTTTGAATCATAATTTTCAAAGTCAATGTGTCTGACTTGACCACGTACCCTCTCCATTACCAATGGGACACGTTATTTGATGTTAACAAATATTACTATGATAGTTGTTATCAGTAATACTCTCTTCCATTAAGTTTGATTTTATGTATAAGTGGTAATTTTGTTTTATCTGAAAATTTAATAAAATTTTTCTATTTTTATTTCAATTAATTATAAATCCCCTCTCATGTATTTTCCTCACTCATTCTCTTTTAAACTCACATATTTAAAGTTATAAGCTAATTTTAATCAACAATTCATTTTGGGTGATTTAGGTAGTTGTTACTTATAAAAATGAGCATAAAGATATTTTTCATGGATTTTAAAAAATAGTTAAATAATTTAATTTTTTAAGTTAGCAAAAATATCATTAATTTTTAAAATTATCTTCCTATTAAAATCAATCTATCTGAATTATTTTTATTTTTTGCCAACCTTTTTTAGTATTTTTACTTGTGTAATATTTCTATAATGAAAAGTGGAAACTAAAGCGTCTTCTTTGGGCAGTATAAAATGCTCTATAAATTCAACCCACTTAACCAATTTCGTTCTTTACAATTATGACGTGCCAAATCAATTTTGACTGTGAACTCTATCTTTTATAAAATGACAAATTTAATATGAATTCTTTTAAAAAAAATTACATGCAAAGCAGAATATTGCAATTCAAGACATTAAAGGGTATTTAATTCATTTATTTATGTTACTATTTTTTAAATATAACCAGCTGTATATAACTGATAACATGATTTTTAAAGAAAAATACCATATTTTATATAATTATATGTTGCATTATGTAGTATTATCAAATCAAACTCAAACAGTAAGAAATTTATCGTATAAAAAATAGTTCTTTATTGTAATTTTTTATTTGAAAGGCTGAAACTTCCCACGAATTTACTTATAGTCTGCTAATGAAGATCCGAGACTATAATATGGTCCGTTCAACCTACCATCAAAGTCAAAGTCCATTAAAATCAATTTGATTAATGAGGAAGTTGAAAAGAAATAAAACCAACGGATGAGATCAAATTAGAAGTTAGAACTGATGCTTCAGATCTATTCAGGGCTCGTTAGGAAAATCGGGTTTGCAAAACCTAGGTGTGAAATCTAGATTTTCTCTTTTCTACTTTTTCATCCTTTCTCTTTTCTACTTTTTCCTCTTTTCTCTTTCATACTTGTTCTCTCTTTCTCTTTCTTACTTTCCTTTTTTCTATCCACTTTTTTGCCTAAGAATCCGTAAAAGTTATAACTTTCCAAATATAAATCACTTTTCAAAACCTAATTTTTACCTCGAATTCTGTTAAACCTAAATTTTAAACCTGGTTTCCAAACACACCCTCAGTTAAAAACAGTGTTTCATTAAAAGAGGAGGGACAACGTGGTGAGACCGCTGATGCATGAAGGTGACTTTTTTTAATTTATTAAATCCTCTGCTTTTATTTTTGAATTTATTATATCCCTAAATTTTATTTATAAGTTACTTTTAAACACTTTTTACCAATAAGTTACTTTAAGCATGTTTTATCAATTTTCTTTGATTCTGACATTTATGCATGGTTTAAAATAAATATGACAAGGAAGATAATGAGAGAGGAGGGAGACTGGAAGCATAACTTTATTATAATTTACTGGCTTATATGGCGAGCAAGGAATGAGCATATGCATGGGGTAATGAGGCTAGATACAGACAAATATTCGGGCAAGCTAAAACCATCCACCATTGTATTCTTCGCTCCAGCATTAAAATGAGTAGAGTGAATCTAAACGGTAGATGTGAAGTTGACAGTTGGCCTCCTTCTGAGAATATTTTAGATGGTATACAAGTCATGGTGGATGGTGCCTACTCCTATGCTTCTGATGCCGCAACCTGTGGCGGCATCCTAATGAATGGGAGAGTTATTTTTAAAGGTTTTATGATGCGTCTGGATCATGTGGATTGGCTTACTGCGGAATTATGTGGTTGCTTAATGGGGCTTAAAAGAGCATGGGATTATGGAGTAAAGATGCTTACTCTGACCTCAGACTCAGTGGAAACTATTAGCCTCCTCCAGAAGGAGGTATTGGATCTTCATGAGGAACAAAGCATGATTAGTGAGATAAAAATGGTGCTCCAGCGGGACTGGGATGTTAGTATGAAAATTATCAAGGGGGATGCAAATGAAGCTACTGATTGTATGGCAAAGAATGCACTTGTTAGTGCTCTTGAACACCACATCCTTAATGGACCATCTACGGTTGCTTTTCTGAAGGCAGAGGGTGTTACTTAATTTTCCTTTTTTTGTATTTGCTTTGTTTTTTGTTTTATTTCCATTTGTATAAAAAAAATAGTGATAAAAAAATATTAAAACTCATTAATTTTATCTTAAAATTAAAAAATTCAAATTTATTCCAATTTATTTAATATTCATGGTAACACATAATATTAGAGTTAATGTATGATAAATGGATGATTAATTGTACATTCACATAAAAAATTAATAAAATAATTTATAAATAGAATCAAATAAAATAAAAATAAAATCTTTTCTCTCTCAATACAGTCCAAAACCTTAAGCAAACGTGATAGCTAGGTGATGAAGCCTCTAGATGCACATAATCCAAATCTCTAGAATACGGTTGGGAAAATATCCTCTCTAAGACTCTAATAAGGACAAGGAAAAATAGAAGAAAAAAATTATCTACGTGAGAAAAAATTTGGCGGATTTGGCTTAGGTGCGAGGATTATTCTTTAACTTTTGCTCTCAAACAAATGATACTTTAATTTTATTATAAGGTTACGTTTTATTTTGGTCATTGATTTTTTTTTTTTGACAATTGGTCCTTAATTTGTTGAAAATGCCTTTTATATCATCTAAATCTAACACAACTCGTTTTATTAAAAACTGTAAACACTAGAATATTAAATTTAATCTTTTAGATAAAATCAATTAACTGGCACAAAAAAATATTACATAGCTGAAAACGTACTTTATAAATTGAAACCAAATTAACTTAGACATTATATAAAATTACAAGATTAACAGTACAATTATGTTTGAAAATATACTTTTGGAATTTTTTAAAAATATTTTTTAGCAGTGTGAGACTGTAAACAGTTTGTACCAGAACATATATTTAAGAGATGTTAATCGAATTTCCGAAGGAATGTGATATTCCCTTAATAAATACGGAAAGATTGATTACCCCGAATTCCTTAAATGATAAGTTGATAACTGGAAAATTTTCCGAAGGAATGTGATATTCCCTCAAAATAGCTTTTACGGAATTCGTGGTAAAACCTATGTTTTTTAGAATAATTTTTACGGATTCTAAGGTAAAATTTAGGTTTTGAAATGTGATGTGTTTAGGAAGTTGTTAGTTTTTACGGATTGGAGTTCAAGATAAAAAGTAAGTAGGAAAGAGAAAAAAGAAAGAAAAAAGAGGAAAGAGAACGTTTATTATGAAAGATAGTGTAATTTGTCAAGAAAATAGTTTTTTTTAAAACCTAAATTTTGAAAAAAAAATTTGTGAGTTCTTGAATAAAACCGCCTAAGTTTAGGGAATTAAAGAACTCCCAAACGGGCTCTTAATTTCATTGAAAAATCTTCTGAATTAATTCCTCACTTCTTTATTATTTTAAACACTTCCAAATTATTAAAAGATTTTGAAGAAGGGCAATTTTCAAAGGGAAATTAACTATCACAATTGGACATTTCATTGAATATTCCACCTCTCTAAATACATCTTTGAATTTTTTCATAGAGGCTTGTCTTCTATAGATAGAAAATATACATAATCCAACCATATATATGCAAGTTGAACACGCCATTTATGTGTTTCTTGTCAGAGAATGGAGAACAGTTCATAGAATAATGCACCTTGTTCCCCAGAGTTTCCAATGCCTTGACCTGTGACCTGAGAAACTTGAGATAATTTGCATCTTCATCAAGCGTTGAAGCTGTGTCCATCTTGCTTCCACCAGGCACTATCTTCTGCAAAACCCTAATTCTCTCACTTATCCTCTCTCTCCTTTGCCTCGCTGCCACAGTCTGTGGATCTGAAGATATTCTCACATTCTTCCTTCTAGACTTCTCCACTACCTCCAACCCTAAGTTCACAGGCCTGAAAGCTGCAGCCCTATATATCATCTGCTTCATTTGTGCTATAACCTCTTGATCAGGCTCTTCGCTAATACTGGAATTAAATGATATGCTCGAGTTTGAGTTTGGCTGCAGAAAATTTATGCTTGAAGAAGAGGATGATGACAAGTTGTGGTCCCATCTAGTTTTCTTGGGTTTTGGCGCATTATTTTGTTTCCCTGAAATGAGGCTAAAGCTCCTTTTTGAATGATTAGGCTTATTAGGCTCTGAAATATTGCCTTGGACTTGGTTAAGGACGACACATGGAGTACGTGATGAAATGCTCTGAACGACCTCGTCCTTGTTTTTTCTGCTACCACTGGAAGCTGCAGAAGTGTTATTACTCTTGTGAGATTCATCGCCAGAGGAAACTGAAGTCACATTGTTGGTGAAGGTCCATGTGTTTGTTCTATTGCTACGTGGCATCCTTTCATTTGACAAGATTGCAAGGCAATGCCACGTCGGCATCATGATCGTACAGCTGTACCTGGGAGTCATCATCTGATCCGATGAAGGTCCGATGCCACAGCATTGTTGGGTTCTAGTGCAGGTTACTCTCATTTTGATTCTTTCGTAAGTGTTTAAGTGATTCTTCGAGATCAATTAAAAAAATGGATACATAGAGATATCTTGATAGTAAAATCTTAATTTAAATTAGTTATCCATACATTTAATCCAAGTGATTAATAAAAAAGCGTCAGCGGCTACATGGGCAATGAGTTAAAAAAAGTGAATTAATACCAAATTTCCAAGTGCTATATTTACATTACTAAAAATATATATTTTTACGCCCTATTTTTAATCCAATTGACGCCCTTTCTAAGGGGCGTAATTATGACAGCAATAGAAAGTTAGAGCCTATGACGCCCTATATGATGAAATGCACCGTAGGATAGAACTATGGCGCCTTATAATTGCCATCGCCTTTATTTTTTACTCCATTTTTTAAAAAAGGACGCGAATTTCAGTAATAAAAATTATACTCTTTAGTAGTGTTAGTATCATATTAGTATGTTTTTTTAATCTATCCAGCAATGATCATCAATGGTCTCAATTGATAACGTGGAATTTTCTTTTTCAAAAGATAAAAAATTGTTGATTGACAAATGCCAGTAATATCATGAATTAAAAAAAAGAAAGAAAAGACAGGGAAATAGAATATAATAGAGGAGCTAGCATTATTATTTTAGAGAACAGGATCCTTAGAGATAAGGTAATCGGCACATATCTACAGAGAATTGCATAATTCAGAATAAGTAACCTTAAAAATACAAAAAATGGTCAAACTAATTAATCAGTGACAACAAATATATTTTTGCCAGCCAGCTCCTCCGTATCTCTCTTTGATTTTGCTTCCACACGTTAGTAAAGAAATAAACCACAACCTTTGTCAATTAGACCAATCTATATTGACTTCAATTAGAACAAATATATCTTTGATTTTGTTATAAATATGTTGAATGTTTATGCACACGTGCAAATATGACAAGTAGACCCACTTGGTTCAAATTATTGATCATTCACGCACCAATATCACAATTATTTCATCAATCCATTCATCTTCTTCTCTACCTGCACATGCCAAGTAGACTATAGCAACCCTCCCATTGTTCCCATTAACTTCCATAAGATCCTAGCAACTTGTAGTGTCATCTTCCATATACTTTCTCGTTTACATCAGCACACAATTTGCTTATTTGATAACGCTTGACTTATACTTAAATGTACGTTAAACAGTGTTTTTCGCAAAATGAAATAATCTTCTTCACATATTTGCCTAGACTTGTATAAAAGTACTTCTCTACCGCGTTGCCAAACGGACACATTTATAATTCTCTTCTAGAAGGATTTTTTTTTATTTGATCATGGGTATCATGTACATCATTATAAATTCGAGATTAATTTCTTTTGGAAGTTTAGAACATAAAGGGTTTTCGCATCTCTTAAAAAATGTTTCCTATGATTCAAACTTGTAATTTCTTTACAGTGAGGATGAGATCACTAACCAATTATCACTTCAACCAACTGGTTATTGGTATTAATAATCTATATTATCTAAAATATAAATGACTTCCAGAATAATTAATACTTAGTTATCAGTTTTATCCATTGGTTAATGTTTAAATGCGACTCTAAGTTTTTTCTCTCCCTTTTAAAGTATCATTTAATATAGGTAAAGTTGCAAATTTTTTAATTTAAGACAAATTTAACAATTGTAGCTATCGTTTCGTGGTTCCAATCTGATCTATTAGTTGATTATGACTTATATTGTGAATTGTGGAAATATGATGTATATATATTTTGCTCTAACATCACTCTATATATATAGGCTAAAGTATACCTTTAGTCCTTTATATTTGTGTCTGATTTCGTTTTAGTCCTTTAAGTTTAAAAGGTACACTTTCAGTCCCTTAAACCTAACGCTGTTGTTTCTCTTAACGGAAAATGCTGACTCATCAAATTTAATCAATAACTGTGCAATAAAATGTTAAGAAAGCATACTCAAATAATTATAATTTAATAATATAATAAATTCGATATTTTAAATTCTGTAAAATAAAAAGTATCTAAAATAACAACGTTAAGTTTGATAAGTCAACAATTTCCGTTCGGAGAGACTAACGGCATTAAGTTTAAGAGACTAAAAGTGCACTTTTTAAATTTAAAAGACTAAAGTGAAACCTGATAGAAACATAAAGGACTAAAAGTATACTTTAGCCTATATATATTTATATATTATTATTATTATTATTAGTTGGAATCGAATGGAATTTTAAAATAAACTTGGTGTGACAAAGATCAAGAGGAGGTTAGCTCAAATAGAAAGTAATAACTTAATACTGATTATCAAGTTAAATTATTTACGTTACAAGAGAAATCAAAGCGTGCAATCAATAGGCCTCTGGTCCTATTGCAAGAGAATTTGGCTGTTTAAATATGAAGTTCAAATTTATGCGACTACAAAAAATACATTAGAAAAAGACACCTCCAATTAGGATCTAAAAATCTCAAATATGATTCAGTCATATTATTTTGTTTAAAATAATCGACAAGTCAACGAACCGGTTGAACCATCATCAAAATGATAACATATTTATTATGACTTCAATTTTCAAGCTTTAATTCATTTTTCGAGGCCACAATGAATTTATACATATCTATACTTAATAAGCATTGGGAAAGGAAGAAATGAACAAAATAATTTGTAACATATAATATTTAACCAATACTCCAATACTCTTCCATCCTCAGTGTAGATCATGTATTTAACCAATTTAATTATATTAAAGAAGTTATTTAAGTTTATTAAGTATAATAAAAATGACATGCTTTCACTGAAATGCTCTTACTTATGCCATGTTTGATATGATAGAATTGAGAGGTAGAATTAGAATGGAATTCATTTCCTATGTTTGGTATGATGAAATTGGGGGATGAAATTGAAAATGGAAATAAAATTCAAAATGGGTAGAAATGAATTCCATGATATAACCCATGGAATTGCATTCAATTCCATAGAATAGATTTTTTTGGCCCTTCATTTTTTTATATTTATACCCATCTCCATTTCCATCCTCATTTCCAATTTTATTTTCATTTCAATTTCCATCTCCATCTTCATTTTCACAAAAATCAATTCCACCGTACCAAACAAGGCATTAGGATATTATTTGACTTCAACAATTGTTAAAAAAACCACTCACCACCTTAACAAAACTTTTATAAAACTATTTTGGGCTTTTTGGGCCATTTTCGGTAATGACAATTCAGTCCAGTCCCCAACTTGCTACGTGGCCTCTAACTTTTTAAGCCATGGGTCACATGGTTCGTTTCATTGTTGTAATGGGACTATCCTTTTCTTTTTTGTAAAATTTTTTTTTGAGTTGTACTCCATAGATATGGGTTTAGCCCAGAGACTAGAGTGGTCACTAGCTCGGTGGGCCTGGCCTTATTGGTTATTGGGCCATATCAGGTAACGTTACCAAATATAGTTCTCCATTCTCTGATTTTTAAATATAACATCTTGGTAACTAATTTACAAGTATCATAAAAAGTAATTAAAGTAGTTATTTTGTAAAAAAAACATACGTTTAATTCTTCTAGAATTCACTTTATAATCAGAAAAATACCTCTATTAGTTAAATTTTCTTTAATACCTACAATCAATAGGTATATTTTGTAAAAAAAATATAAATTTAAAATATACAGTAAATTTATCCATTATAGTTTAAATTAAACCAAATTTTTTAACTAGCTCATGCACTTGCCTAAACTTTAAGTACTTGTTGGGTTAGGGTCATCAAGGCAGTGTCATTTTGAATGGCACTTGATTTTTTTTGGTAAATAACCAAAAATAAAATCGACTAATATTTACCAATATTCTCTCTGAAGCATAATCTTCTTTTTATATTTGAAAATTAGCGTTTTGGGATTTCTTTTATTCTTCTGTTTGATTTTCCTTTAAATTCTATTTTACTTTTGGAGAGTGTAGGTTGAGGAATATATATGGTGCTAAGTACTGACTTTAGGGGATCTAGGGTTGTTGCAGCTGAAGAATTTTATGTGGGGAATTTAATATTTAATTTGATTCCCTTGACATTATTGGATTTCAAAATTATGACTTTTTGCATCTAATTTCTTTTTCTCTTTTCTTGTTTTTATTTTAATTCAGATTTGCATCTAGTTTCTTATTGGTAATGATTACAGGAGACTCTTGTCCTTAATTGAATTATTTTTTTTGGAAGAATTACATTTAGGTTCCGGATAGTGAATTAATTACTTTAAGGTCTTAAGAAGTTGTTAATAATAAGTCAAAAAGCATATTTGACAAGTAAAGCAATTACCATTAACAACCTCTTAGGACCTTAGAGTAATTAATTCATAGTACGGAACTTTAAAGTAATTCTCACTTATTTTATTTTTAAACTTCACAAATATTACTGTCCTAACTTCCATCGTTTTTCCGTTTAAAAAAAAATTCAATCCTTTTGGGTTGTGAATTATAATACCCCACTATTTCAATTTGTTCTGGCTGTCTACTTTGTACTTTCTTTCATTGCAATAATGTAATTAAATGTTGTAAAATAGTGTGATTAAATATGTTTTCTTAAAGGCAAGTTTTTTTAAAAAAATTGTGATTTGTTTTTGTAAACATGTAATCAAAATTGTGATTTGCTATGAATTGCATTTCTTGAAAGTATTTTTTAAGAATTATTTATACATACCCTAATTAAATATAATTTTTCAAAACTTTCACATTTTAAGTAGACATTATTTATTTTTTTATTAATACTGGATAATATTATACTCAACAGAAGAGTACAAGCAGGAGTATAAGCCCCCTAATCACGAAAACCGCCAACCTCTTAAATAGAAGATGGCGGATGCCAAAATACACAAAAGTTCCAAAAGATACATGGGCTAACTTAGCTAAGTGGTCTGCGTCATTATTCTCCTCCCTAATATTATTTATTTTTCACATCTTAACTTCCTTTTTTTTCCCCTATTATTTTTAATTTTTATTTCCCTGTCTGAGTATGTCATACTAATTAAATTTTGATGCCATTTAGCATTGGGCATTCTATACAGATCTTAAATCTCAAGTCACCATCATCGTCAACAAAACGATGAAGTAAAGACAAAATAATAATATTATTAGAACATTGATTGTAGAACCAATTTTTTTTAATCATGTAGTTTGAAAAATTTGGTATAAAACTTTTTTTTTTGAATGGGATTGCTCCGCCCTGGTATCCCGGGTCCGATCAAGGTCCCAGACTAATCCAGGGTCGCCACCGCCTAAGGTGACTTCCCCTTAATTTGCAGGAAATCATGTCTTCTGTTCATGTCCATTCTCATTTTCCCCTTAATTTAATACACGTTTAGGAATATCAATCAAGTTAATTAATATTGTTGGGGAAGTATCAATAATGATAATTTAAAAATGATAAAATTAGACATATGTTCTACATTTAAAATTAGGATTAATTTCTAATTAAATTTGATGGGAGGAATAATAAAATTCTCAAGAAACATTAATCAATAGTGATAATTTAAAAAATGATAAAATTTTGACATATGTCAAACAAGAATATTAAGTAAGTAAGTAAAAATGCTAGTTTAACGCTTCTTAACTCTAAGGCATTTACTTAAACTATTTTCATAAAAAATGTGTAATTCGTTTTGTTTTTCATTTTTGTAAAAATTTACAAAAGAGGCATTTATCCAAAGGCAATAACATAAATAGAGAAATATAAATATAAGTTTTTTTATCAACAATGATTAATCTTAGGGGATATACCTATTTAAACAAAGTTTTGAGTTTTTGAATGTATGCAATTATAAAAATGTCTTTAAGAAAATTATATTTAATTGAGCTGAATGATAATCAAATCTAACTTAATAATATCAAACACCATATGGTATAATATAATTTTTTTTTGTAAATATATATAATTGTTGAAAAATCTGCCATTGTAAAATTTATTTCCTAAATGTTCTTTAAATTCATATCCTTAACTGAGTGCATTTAATATTCAACAAGCGAACTCTTTTTCAATTGTATACAACATATATTCAGTTATGTGCAAATATTTTTACTTTTACATATAATTAAAAATATTTTTAAATGGTATATTTAACTTTTTTTAATCTTTTCAACAAAACTCCACTCTGACATGAGTGATATATAAAAAAAAATTGGAAGTACTCTTAAGAATAACTTTTACGGATTTCAAGGTAAAACTTAGGTTTTGAAAAATAGATTTTAAGAATAGCTTTTATGGATTTCGAGGTAAAATATAGATTTTAAAAGGTGATTATGTTTAAGAAGTTATTGACTTTTACCGATTCTAAGATAAAAGTAGATAAAAAAGAGGAGAGTGAAAGAAAGAAAAAGTAGAAAAAATAAAATTTATTAAGAGGGAGTGTATTATTTGATAATAAAATAGTTTTTAAAACTTAGGTTTCAAATCGAGATTTTGTGTCTAAAATAATTTTTTTAGAAATATAAGTATTTAGACAAAATTTAAATTTTAAAATAAAATTTAAATTTTAAAATAAACCCTAAATTTTAGGGGAGAAATCATACACGCTTACATAGAATATAAGAAGCCTTCAATATAATGAAAGGCCCATCCTAACTAATGGCTCTTCTTCGCCGTCGTGCTTCAGCCTGCTCGTGGAAATCATCTGACTCGTCGTTGAAACTAATGCAGCTCAGTCTCTTGTGTCGTCGTGCTTCAACCTGCTCGCGTGCTTGCTGGTCATTGTCGTCGTGCTTCAGCCTGCTTGCAGCTTCTCAGTCTCGTGTCTCGTCGTGCTCGCCGGTCGCTGTCGTGGGTCGTCGTTGCCGTCGTGGGTCACTGTTGCTAGAGAGCTTCAGCTTCGTGGAGGTCGCCACCGTCATTGATGGACCAGGTCACCGTGTCGCTGTCATGGGGTGAGAGGTGAGTGGCAGGGGGTAAAATGGAGAGCTTGCATGAAATTACAAAACTGAGCTATCTGTGTGGAAATGAAATCCATCAAATTTGATGGAAATGAAATCCATATAAAAATGATTTCTATGCTAGCAAACAAATATTATGTTAGAAATCAATTCAATTTCCATTTCTACGTGTGTCATTTCCATTGTATCAAACGGGCCTAATTATCATAAGGCCTTTAGCCTAGAAGAAGCCGTTGACACGTGCCCCCACAAGGAAACAATTATTCTTCTGCTTCGCATGGGCCGAACGAAGCCGAGAAATTGAAGAAAAGCTAATAAAAAGCCAACAGACAAATCTAAGCTCAAACTTATCTTCATCATTTTCCTTTCACTGTTACTCCCTCCTTCACCTGAAGTCTCTAGTCTTTTTTAACTTTTTTTCTTTATGAACGGAGGCTTCAATACCCGGAGTGTCATCTTTTTTCCCTTCTCCCACGTTTTTCTCAAACGCTCCAGACCAGAGACGGTTGTGTGTTTTGATTCCTTCTCTTCACTCTCTGAGTCCTTTGCTGAACTTCGATCTTGGTTTAAATGTTACAATTCAAGAACTGAGTAGGAAAGTGGGACCTTGATCCTACTCTTCTCTCCTCAAACTTGCTTCGCACTGCCTGAACCTAGTGTTATCACTCTTTCAACAGCCATCCCCAGACGGTAATGACACTATCTTACTTCTCTGTTATTTTTTTTTTTGCTAATGGAAGCTAGCTGTGTGAGTGGCATTTATTCATGGGCCAAGAGAATTTTATCTTTCCTTATTTACTGATGTTCTGTTTATTTGATTTCATATGGATTTTTTTTTTGCCAATGATTTCATATGGATTTTGATTCTGTAACAACTAGCTGCTACTCACCCGCGCGATGCGCGGGAAACATGTTATAATGATATTGATTCCACTATCCAAATTTTATGCTATTAAATGTACAACAATATAATTGTGCTACTTTCATTTAAATATAGATTCAATTGAAAAATACAATTGTAATATAAGAAGGATAAATTAGTCATCTAATGAAAAGTCAATTCGATCAGTTTGCTCTAACATATACATGAAATGGAAATACAAATAACAAAAACAGGATGGTATGACTCACAGCAATAAACTATTACCAAGTGAAAAAGACAAGAAAAAAGTAC
>JANTPZ010044505.1:0-10352 GCA_025593235.1 Vachellia pachyceras | reverse complement strand
GTCATAGTTCAAGGAAGACAGTAAAGTCCCAAGATAAGAGTATACAGAAAGCAATGCAACAATCGAACGGTTCCAACGAAAGCAAAGCAAAGGATGCACAAATCAAATTCTTTCATCACAAATAAGCTGAAGCTATAATCAGAATCAACAGCTTAGAACAGAAAAAATAAGCTGACTAACAAGAATAAAGAACACGACAATCAATCAGAGCTAAGAGAACAAACTCAGACACTCACCTGAAAGAAAGACCAAGTGTGCAAAACCCAAGTCAAAGCTATTAAGACCGGAGATGGAGGCGCTGCGCTGAAGGAGCAGGAGGGAGGCCAGACCAGAGAAGGCGCTGCCGCTAAGACGCTGAGCGAGTGAGGCTAAGGACTGAGGGGCTGCGCCGCCGCCGACGCTGAGACTCCGAGGCAGTGACCGAGTGAGGGTGAGTGGATGTATTATCTGAGAGCGTCCGTGTCTGAGAGACTGAGTGAAGCTTGAGGACTAAAGAATGTGTCTAGAGACGCTGAGGCCAAGAGGAATGAGCGGGTCTCGAGTGACTAGTCTGGGTGAGGGGCTAGGGTTTCGCTGGACTTACTGTGATTTTTTAATTATTTTTCATTTTTTTCAATATAAACCATCCGATATTCTGGGGTATCATGGGTTCATTACCTGCCCCAGACTAATCCGGACCCCCGTGAGGAGACCTTACGGTGGTAGCGAGGTACCGATGGAACAACATCTTTGAGGTTGCGTTAATTATCACGTCTGTCACTCCCTAGGGTTCGAACCCTCGCCCTGAGGAATGCTGGTAGTAGCCCTTGCCAACTCTACCAAGCGCCCATTGGTTTTAATTATTTTTCTTAATAACACAAATGTTGGTTTCTTCAAGGGATTTAAACCCGTACTCATATAGAGCTACCCCTTTTGGGGCCTCATTCATGAACCTAGCCCTCCAGGGTTGACTTTGTTCCCAACTCTAGATTACATATTCATGATTATCGAAGTTAATTATATAGTCAAAGTTTAAGTTGCTAGGAGAAGGTCAGCAAATAACATTAATATCTCTGCAATGTACCCTAATACTAAAGCCCTTCAACTAATTTATCTACATAATATATTAGTCAACTAATGGTTGACTGTTTGGCAACTAAACGAAAAGGAAAAATTGCCCTCTATTAAAACTTTCTGGTCCAAAATGGCTTATTGAAAACTTTTGCGTGCCCAGTGTCCATATGCAAAAACTTCCAGGTTATTTTTACCTTTTTACCCTAAATTAAACCAAAAGATCCGATCCATCAAGTCCACTAGTTACATATGCCTTCAACTTGAATGTTTCTCCGCTTTGAATCAGTTTTAAAGAAGGCTTCTAAGTTGAGGATTGTAGGGCCTTACCTCTGCTATGCAACCCCATATACGGAAATGTCTCATACTAGGTCTTTTACCAATAAAGAGCTCATATGCAGTCTTTTTAACTGACTTGCTAGGAACTTGATTCAGAATATAAGTTGTTGTTTTAATAGCATCACCCCATAGAAACTCTGGTAAGGAAGAATGACTAATCATGCACCCTAACCCATATCCATCAACGTACGATTATGCCTTTCAGCAACTCCATTTTGTTTTGGAGTGCCAGGCATAGTATATTGAGCTTTAATTCCTTGTTCTTATAAGAATAGAGCAAATAGACCACGATTTCTACTTATTTCAGTATACATTCCATAATATTCTCCACCTTTGTCTGATCTAACATATTTAATCACCTTCCCAGACTTCAACTCAACAGTAGCCTTGAATGCCTTGAAGGCATCCAATGAGTCAGATTTATCATGTAGCAAATCATCCATCCAATTTTGGAGTAATCATCTATGTGTTGGGATTAGAATGTACACGCAGCAGAATTTAAAATTTTCTAATCCCCTTATGGATTTGTCAAAGGCGTTTAGATCAAGGAGATAGAGTCATACCTTTTGCGTTTTGAATTCGAAGCATCTCTTACGTTTGGATCTCTTCAGGTTCCATGACCTTTTGCATTATTGATTCCGATCACGAGGAGCCGATGTTTCTTTGATCGTCTCCATCTACCAGTATCCACGCGAACAGTTCCCAACAATCGCAGTGTGCTAGCGCCTCTCACGTCTCACTCTCTCTTTAGGGTTTCTGGTGGCTCAAGGTCATATTCGAATTTCTCATATTTCTCTTGCTCATGAATCCTAATATTTATAGACTTCATTGAGAGCTTTTAGAATATGTGATTAATCTTTAATTAATCTTTAAAATTTGAATGCAGATCTCAAAAGATATTCAAGATTAATCTTTATTAATCTTAAATATCGAATTTCAAAAAGATATTCAAGATTAATCTTTATAAATCTTGAAATTCGAATTTTCAAAAGGATATTCAAGATTAATCTTTATTAATCTTGAAATTTGAATTTCAGAAGATATCCAAGATCAATCTTTATTATTATTGAAATTCAAAAGATATTCAAGATTAATTTTTATTAATCTTGAAATTCAAAATTTGAAATTCAAAAGATATTCAAGATTAATCTTTATTAATCTTGAAATTTGAAATTCAAAATGTGAAATCTGAATTTTGCAATTTTGATTTGGATTAATCTGATTTGATCAAATCATATCTATATAATTAATCCAAATAGTGAGCAAACGAATTTAATTTATCTTTATAAATTAAATCTGAATATTAATGTTAGTTATTTAATTTATCAAATAAATTAAATACTAACATATAATATTATTGTCATTTTGAATTTATGTATATATATATAAATTCAAATAAACCCTAGATTTTAAAGCTCATGTTGGGCTGTTCTTGCGTGCGACTCTGTAGACCCATATGAAGTTGTCAGTGGGCTAAACTTAATATTAGCTCACAAATCGCAAGCGGTCTCTAGCAAGACATTACGACTACCTAAATCATATGGGGATCGTTAACACGACTCAACCTTTCATGCAATCACATCATGTCGCTTTTCTCATACGATATCTTGGTCAAGGATGAGGCATGGATGATGTCATCCTCCTATTCCTAACCATTACTTTCTCGATCCCAGAGTAGTTTGATCAAGGAAACGAAAACTCATTTCCATTACAGTATGGCCATACATTTCTCAGACTCACTCACCGAGGGGCCTAGTAATATCTCCTAACTAATATGAGGGGCAAATCTCATCTTGATCACTCACATTCCTCCACATGAAAGACCCCTAAGCCCGATTATAGCCTTTATCATCACCCGATCAAAGGTGACCTTTGACTAAGTCAAAACTTAGTGACTCTCATGTAGGAATCCATGATGATCTCAGGTCAAAGGGCATTGTGACGTGATTACCTATGAGATAAGCTAATGACTTAATACATACAGCTTTCTCATAACGGGTCGGTCCAGCACTTTGTACTCTTACAAGTGCCTATGATTTTGACTCGTATCTCTATACCTCTTCAAAGTCATACCGGTCTTACTTTATCTATACTCTCGCATAGACAACCAACTAGGGACATTTAAGATAATATTCATAATTCATCTATGGATGCAATTATCATAATAAACATACAAAACATATGATAATTAAATGCAGAGAATACATTAAAATAAATAATGTGTAAAGTACAATGATTGGCCTCTAGGGCACAATTTCCAACACTATGATGTTACAAAGTATTTGTAGTTGCCCATAGCAACAGGAGTAATTGGTCCACTAATATCTATGTGGATCAATTCCAAAATAGCTTCAGATCTATTTTCTCCTTTCTTTATAGCTTTAGCAGGTAGTTTTCCCTTAATGCAATCAACACAAGACTCAAAATCAGTAAAGTCTAAATCATGCAATATCCCCTATTTGACCATTCTTTCTAATCTCTCTTTAGAGATATGACCCAAACGTCGGTGCCACAACATGGAGGAGTTTTCAACAGTTAATTGACGTTTACGTCCAACAACAGTATTAACAAAAGCTACAAGGATAGAATCAGAACAAACATGCACAGTCAAGTAATATAGACCATTAATCAAATTTGTTGTTCCAATAGTGATTGAATCAAAGAAAATATCAAATCTACCATTTCCTTGCCAAAAGGATATCCATTTTTGTCTAATAATAAAGTAGAAATCAAGTTCCACCTAGAAGATGCTACATAGAAACATCAAATAAAGTCAAATTATATCCAAAAATCAGGTTTAAAACTAAAGTTCCTATGCAATCATTGCAACTGAACTTCCTTACACTCACAGCATGGTTATTTCCCTCTTACTTGGGCTGCTCCTATTTCTGAGCCCCTGCAAGGAATTGGCTACGTGAACAGTTGCTCTAGATTCCAACCACCAAGAATCCACAGAAGTGTAAAAAATATTGGATTCAAAACAAACTAGAGTTAGAGGGTAGTTGCAGGAGAGATACCTTCTCTTTCACGTTTGTATTTCAGTTTGAAGTAGTCATAAATATTGTATCCAATCTTCTTACAATAATGGCACTCTCCTTTAAAAGCTTTGTTCCCCTCATTCTTGCTTTTCTCATTGTTCTTCTTGGTACAAAAAAACTTCTTACCATCAGTTTTACCGTCATGTTTCTTTCCCTTCTGTTTCTCACTTCCAATCTTTCTAGATGAACCCTGAGATATATAGTTCATTGATTGATGATGTGAACTTCCTTTCTTTATCAATTCCTTTTCCTAGGTCACTATTGAAATCATCTCATCAACTAACCATTTTGCTTACTATGAATTGTAGGTAGTTTTGAGAACACCATACTCTATTGGCAAAGACTACAAAACCCTGTAGACAAGGTAGCTCTCACCCAAGTCCATTTTAAGAGATTTCAGCTTATTGTAATAGTTTACCAATTTTATCATGTGTTCACGTACCCTAAATACTCCATTATAACAAGTGTTGTCCAGTAAAGATAAATAATAAGCCTTATGTGTCTTATCAAATTTCTTAAACTTCTCACTTACGCCTTTGAGTATTCAATAGCAATGTCCTTCCCAGGAATGCTCTGTCTGATGGTTTTCTCAATTGTATACTTCATGACTATTAGACAAATTCTATTGGGCTCATGCCATAGCTTGTGATAAGCTATGTCAATAGCACTAGAGCCATCAGTAAGGTCTGCAGGCTTTGGTTCTCTCATAGCCAGATCCTCTTTAGTGATTATTAGGTACATGTCAAGGGACTCATGCCAATCATCAAAATTAGTCCCATTCAGAGTTTTCACCATAGACAGTTGTTGGATCATAGAAGCTGATACAACAAAATCATGAAACATTAATTATGTCCCTAAACATAATTATAGAACAAGGTTTCCTTCACAAAGTTCAGCTTATGCAACTGTAATCATATCAAAAGAAAACTCATGCGTAGCACATATATATGACCATAGAGGGAAGTAACACTAGAAAATGCATTCATAGCTTCTATATAGATAAGATACAATAAACTATGAAAGCATCATTCAATTGGTTGCTGCTCACAAATCTCAGTTATATTTAAAACACAAAATTATATTAACAAAGCCACACTGATAGGGTATGTACTTTATCAATATAATTGACATTTTTTCTCCCTAGTAGGCTTATAAAAAAATTCACAATCATTCATTATTATGACAGTCAAATACATTTAATATGGGAAATTATATATAGCATGTATATTATGCATGTGTCACAGAAAATTAACAACTTTTTGATTGATGAGCCCACTATATGTGAGCATACAATCAGAAGATGTATATAATCCAAAAAATATATAATACAATTCCCACATTATCATTTATTAGAGAAGATGTCTAAAATTTGGAATTTAAAGGTCACATAAATACAAATAAATTTGTTTAACTTTATTCTCATACAATGAGGGAGAGTGAATTTGACAACCTTAATTGCACGTATAAAGAGAATAATCATCGCAAAATACGTATAAAATAATTCTCTTAATGTTAACAATTCAAAATAATTCATAAAACATGATGGGCTCATGAATATTTTTAGTAAATAATTCATTCAAAATTGTGTGTTTTTTAGTGGACCCTTGGACACGTGCAACCCCACGACTGACCCATTCTCCTTTCTCTCTCTCTGACGCTAACTCTCCTCTACAATCCTTGATCAGACTAGCATTTAATTGAAGAGAAAACCAGGGAGACAAGGAAAGAAATCGAAGAGAATTCCATTTTTCATAATTAATTGGACTAGAATAATATATTCTAGAATATTACCAATCAAGGAAGAAAAGAGAGGTTTTCTCCAACAATTGTGAAGAATAAGAGAATAATCAGATAAAACTGCAGTTTAATCAAACGATTGAAGAGAAAAGAAAGAAGCCTGAAAAGGTTTTACACAGGAAAATGTCGCTGCAATAACATTATGACAAGAGGAGGCTGAAGAACCAAAGAAAGAGAGAAAGTATGCCCACATGTTTAAATGAGAAGACCGAAAAATAAATATATCAGATATAACTTTAAACAATTTACTCCAAGGGATCTAATATGTTGGTTCTGATACCATTTGAAGTATAGAATTGGGAGAAATAGACAAAAGGAATTAAGAAAGTTTATCAAATTTGTTTGAAGATGAAACCATGGTATTGATCTGCAAAGAGTTCCAACCTACAGTAATGCCAGAGAGAAAACGAGTGAGAAATAATTTGAGAGATGTCAAATCAGTTATCATATATCCCTTTTATTCTGAGATAGTGGGATTTTATTTTATAATCATCCAGTAGACATTTTAATTTTAATAACTATTAGTTAATGCTAACCATTTAATATTTAATTAAAATATTCTAACAATAAGGTCTTTGGTTTACCAGCTTCAACAAGCAGCTTGTGGGGAGAAGTCTACTTAAGAACTTATATATGCTCATTAAATTAGTCCTTTCATTGAGAGTCAACCAACCGAAGAGGGTCAGGTCAAGGGACTGATCAATAGGAGGCTGAGTGAAGCGTCGTATAGTGTGGATTGTCATGAGTCTAACATAGGGTGATTCTCCCAGAAATGGGGTCTTGAGAAGGGTGCAATAGTTATGAGACCCACATCGGGTGAGTTTTCTAGAAAGGGGGTATTGATTCTCGAGGGGATTGGATTACCATGAGTCTCATATGGGCTGAGTTTCCTAGCTAGAAAGGGGTCTTGAGGGGAGGTGCATTGTCATTAATCCCATGTTGAGTGGGTTTTCTAGAAAAGGTGTGATTCTCCTTAAAGAACGAAGGCTTATGCTCGTTACAACCTGCATGACTAATTTCTTGCTTTCCATTTGTGTGTCATAGCCAACACAAAGCAGTTGGGGACATGATGAATATTGGACCCGTTTGGGAAAGTGGTAGAAAAGTACTTTTACAATTTACGAGGTAAATATGTAAAGGAGATTTTTAAACAAGCACCTTATAGATCCTGGTGGTGCAAGTAATTTTGGTACGGGTTGATCCAACCAGTCAGCTGATGGTTCCAGAGTAGAAAAAGTTGAAGCAAAAAATCCGTCAAGTCCATCGGTTATACATGGATTTAAGCATTTAAATCAGTTTGGAATAGTTTTCAACATAAAAGTGATATTAATACCCTAATATGAGACACTGAGCATGCGCCTAAACCTTTTTTGTGCTGTTAAGAAAAGGCAAAATGTTATATTTCAAGATCAATATTTATTCTTATTTACTTAATATTATAAAAGTTAGTTAACTTTTTTCTTAGAATATTAATAAAGCTACCTGTGTGCGTTATGTCTTTTGTATTTGGTTATTGGGTTGCTATGTCTTGTGCAAGTTGGAATCGCAAGTTGGAAAATCAAACTTCGGTTGGCCTTGTTCTTAAGTTTTTTTTAAAGTTTTTGGTAAAATAAACCAATTTAATTTAATTAAAGAGTAAAATATAAATGTAAAAAGTCGTTGAATGTATACACATGCCATATAACATTAATGGAATTCAAGGCGTTTACAAGAAGGATTATTATTTATCATATAAGTAGTCGGTGGGAAACTAGAGATAATATTTGCATTAATTTGAAGCAAGGATTGAATACATTAGATTAAGATTAATCAGGTTCACGATTCTGAAAACAACAAAATCAATCTTTATGATAATAGTGCTTGATTAAGAGTGAAAAAAAAAGATGTTAGAGTATGCCCTAGTTCAAGCTAAGTAAGCATGTGCAGTCAATTATTAATATATAAAGAGGGTCAACGTTTTGTTGTGGGTCTAATTAATTATGGCCAAGTGGGGAACAAAAAAAGTAAAAAATTTTATGAAGCTTAGATTAAGTATCCTGTTAGGCCATTAGTTATAAATACATACCTTCAATTATGGAAATTTATTTAAGGATCACTATGAGACAAACAAACATCGCCAAGGATAGTGTTGTCTTTGAGTGACACTACAATGGAATTTCAATAATTTAAGATCTTTAATTGGAATTAATAACTTAACATGATCTCCTAATTCCATTTCACCCAAAGAAGTATTTCTGTAATTGAATGAGAATGACCATTTAGGTGTATAATTTTCATTTTTTTTATTTTCCTTTGGGTCTAATTCGAGATTAGACTAATCATGTTAGTATGGTTTCTTTATCCTTTTTATTTGCGAGGCTTAAACTCTTGGCATTGCTTGAAAGGTATTGAAACCATTCCCCGTGCTAGCAAACTCTCATTATTCGGATATAGGTTATTTTTATTTTTTTTTGTTATATACATGTATTATCCTATTAAAAGTAATTCTGTTTAAAAGACTATCAGCAACTAAACATAAGTATTTCTTCTAATAAAAATTTAAATATTAATTTATCGTTTTTGAAAAAGACGTAACAAAGAGATTCGTCAATCTATATATTTTGACTGTTGAATGAAAGCCCAACATGGGGATTGACATGGCTATTTTGTCGGGTCTTTTGTCCTTTACTACAGTGACTTAGACCAAAACACGTTTTTGTAGTTCTAAGCAATATTAATTATGGGTAGGCTAAACATAGGTTGTGTCCGGGGGAGCGTTTATATTCCAAAAAACAGGTTTAATAGTATTTTTTTTGAAAACGAGATAATCTCATTCACATATTTACCTCAACTTACGTAAAAGTGCTTCTCTACCGCTTTACCAAATGGGCCCATAATGTTTATTCTAAATCAAGCTTTGGAGACTAGACTGTTTCAGACAACACATAAATAGGATTTACCGGATCTTACTTTTTTTCCTAGCCACTGTTTTATATATTCTTTCGTAGAAGGTAATCATGTTTAACTCACTATTTGTTATTTAAAATGTGAGCACTTCTTAATGGGAATTCAAACATTAATTCAACACGACTGACTCGAATGTGTTGGTCACATCTTACTTTTACACATACAAAAGAGTAATGGAAACTATTTGGAAACCACTTGAGCCATTGAAAACCTTGCAAGGATAAAAAAAATTATCAAAACATAAAAATTGTTTTTCGAACTACTATTCATTTAGAATTTTTAAAATTTTTTGACAAATTTTAAAATTCATATTAATTCTAAAAACGTTGACTCAAAGTGGTTCAAATATCTTGTTAACATATTAACATATATGATTTCATTTTAGCACATTTTACTTGAGTATACACTTTTTAATGTATTTGTGAATATTTTGGATACTCAAGATAAAAAAATGTACTTTTGATTTTTAGTTGCACATCATTATTCAATTAGGCATATTTTGACCATATTCCTAGTTAGTTTTTTTTTTAAAGATTTTAAGTGATACAATGTGCATGTTTTGGATGCTATTCAAGATAGGAAAGACTTGTTAGGGGTGAGAGAAACATAGGAAAATTAACTGAGGAAGGAGGAAACACAATTGAAGCAGAGCTGATGAGCACCTGGGATATATGATGTAAGTGCCAAGGCCATTACTATATATAGAGAGAGATTTAATCTTCTGAGAAAAACATTCATTTGATCAAAAATGCATTTTTCGGGTTTCTGCCCAAACTTTGTATTATAATTTCATTGATAGAGAGATTCATACCATGCAAACTTCACATCTTTATATATAATATTTACATAAACTTGGAGAATTGCCAAAATAAAATAACTAAAACATATAATATACTTCAGATCTCCAACTCTTTTTTTTTTTTTTTTTTTTGCCGAGACAGTTCTCCAACTCATTGCTTTACATGTTCCATTGCACATATCCATCATTTAATCATGACAAATCCATACATAAAATAACCAATACAATAAGCAAAAGAGTTAGAAAATTTAATACCTTCAACCAGTAAGCAAATATCAAAGCCTAGGCAGTCAACAATTGCATACATGTATGTGTGTGTATTGTTTAATAAGATTCGTGCATAAAACATGCATAACCCTTAAACTCATATCTTACTCATCAAT
>JANTPZ010044502.1:0-12738 GCA_025593235.1 Vachellia pachyceras | reverse complement strand
GCTGCAAATGTGAGGGTAGTAAAAAGTTTTGGCTTACGGCGCCCTATTTGTGTAGAGGCGCCGTAGGGGAGACCTACGGCGCCCTACATTACCATGTATGTTAAACACTTATTACGTTATCTAAAAACAATGTCTCTTTTTGAATGCTTATTCGAAAAAGTTCAAATTCATCTTTGGTAACTTTCTCTGATGATTTAAGTCAGGAATTTGCCTATTCAGATGCAGAGTGGGGTGGTTGTATTGATGATATAAGATATACAAGAGGACATTGGGTATTTTTTGGTCCAAACAAGTTTCATGGAGTTCCAAAAAAAGAGCCAACAGTTTCAAGATCATCAACTGAAGCTAAATACAAGTCTCTTGCTCTAGCCACTTGTGATATCATTTGGATACAATCTCTTCTCAAAGAATTGGGTGTCTATCTCTCCAAACGTCCCACTTTATGCTGTGATAATATTGGTGTAACTTACCTTGATGCAAGTCCTATATTACATTCTAGAACAAGTATCTCGATCTCGACTAACATCTTGTTAGAGAACATGTTGCAGAAAAATTGTTAACAATTACGATCCTTTCCTCTAAATACCAACTTTCAGGTATATTCACAAAGCCTCTTGATGCTCCACGATATCAAACTCTACGAACAAGCCTAACTGTCATTGCATTATCGTTAGGCTTGAGGGAGGCTATTGAAACACACAATTATCCCAATATAGGAAAACCCAAATAAAGCCCAATATGTAAATAATACTCCTAGCATTGTCCAGTTTATTTTAGTTCCAAAATATTCCTTACCTAGAGCTACGTGGATGCTTTTAGTCTCACACTGATATATATAAATATGGCTGTAACAATGCTCCAATATGGCAATGAATTATCGGTCAATAAATATTGTCTTGTCATGCTCTATATCTTCCTTAAATATTGCATAAGCTCTAAACAATGCATAAGCTCTATATCCTGGGTGTGCAAAGTACTTAAAATTATCTTTTTTTTTAAAATTAAATTGTACCACATTAATGTTTATGTGGTATATCTGATAAAGGAATGTTGATGATATTAGAATTATTAGTCGACGCATTCCCTGAGGCAACGATCCCAACTTCTTTTTATGATGCAAAGAAGATTATTAACAAAATGGGGTTGAAGTACAAAAAAATCAATGCATGCCCAAATGATTGCATGCTTTATTGGGGTGAGATGTGAATAAAGAAACTTGCAAGCAGTGTAACACTTCAAGATACAAACTGGAAGGGAAGGGGAAGAAGAAAATGAAGAAACCTGCCAAGATTCTGAGATATTTTCCTTTGAAACTGAGGCTGCAAAGACTGTATTTCTTGACTAAGATGGCGGAGCACATGAGATGGCATACTAGTGAAACGAATTCAGATGGTAAGTTAAGACATCCGCGGGATTCTGAGGCCTGGAAAGAGTTTGATAAAGGATTTCCAGATTTTGCGGCGGATCCCAGAAACATATGTCTAACTCTTGCAACAGATGGTTTCAATCCATTTGGGAACCTTAACACCAGTTACAGTATTTGACCAGTGGTGTTAGTCCCTTACAACTTGCCTTTATGGATGTGTATGAAGCAAAACTCATTCATTTTGTCAATGATTATCCCAGGGAAGAAAGCCCCGGGCGATGATATTGATGGTCACCTGCAGCCTTTGATAAACGAGTCGGTCGAATTGTGGATGATGGGATTAAGACATACGATGCATATGATAAGACAAAGTTAAAATTGTGTGCAGCTTTGATGTGGACGATAAGTAACTTCCTAGGCCTTGGAACGTTATCTGGGTGGAACGTGCACATTGGACTAGCTTGTCTAGTATATAACTTTGACGCGGAGTTACTTCGCCTTCCATACAGTCGAAAGTTGTGCTTCATAGGTCATCATCGATTCCTTGATGGGAAGCACAAATTTAGATTGTAGAGGAACCGTTTCAATGGAAAATAGGAGAGAAGAGGACCTCTTGCCTATTTAATTGGTTCTAATAATTTAAATCAGCTTGATGATGTTCATTTTGAATTCAGGAAGAAGGATGATGCAGAACGAGGCGGAAGAAGATCTCGTAGGACTTCCGATGTAAACGCAGTGTAACAATGGCACAAAAGGAGTATATTTTTCACTCTCCCTTATTGGAAGACTAATATGTTACGTCACAGTCTTGATGTTATACATATCGAAAAGAATGTGTGTGATAATATTCTATACACCTTATTGAATGAATATGGTAAGTCCAAAGATTATCTTTGAGCTAGGAAGGATTTACAATCCATGGGAATTCATCAAGATGCTTGGCTAGATGATAACGACACGTTTCAACCAGCAAAATTTAGCTTAACGAAGCCAAATAAGGATATATTCCTCATAAGATTGAAGAAAATTAAAGTTCCTGATGAATATTGAAGCAACATTTCAAGGTACATAGATTTGCAATCTCGGAAGGTAACGAGGATTAAAGAGTCATGACTCTCATATCCTTATGCAACAGTCACTATCATTGGTACTAAAAAATACATTTCCTCTGGATGTGTCGACGGTATTGGTCGAGCTCTGTTCATTCTTTAGACAGCTGTGTGTAAAGGTTCTAATCATTGACAATTTGGATCAACTGCAGCAACAAATCATTCTCACACTATGCCATTTAGAGATGATTTTCCCTCCTTTTTTTCACTGTCATGGTGCACCTTACTGTCCACCTTATTCAAGAGGCAAAACTCTACTGCCCAGTTCAATATCATTGGATGTATCCCATTGGAAGATATTCATGTTAAAAACTATTCACACACATATTATTTTTACACACACATGATCAGCACATCATTACTTACTATGTTGTCTTCATGTTATTAACTTTACTGGTTCTTAGGAAAGTCGAAGTTATATGTGAGGAATAAGGCTTGGCCAGAGGGTTCAATAACAGAATGTTACATAGGTGATGAGGTCCTCAACTTCTGTTCACAGTACTTTGATGACATTGAGACATCTTTCAACCGTCGTCCTCATGTTGATGATTACCCTGATTTTGGTCATTCAACATCAACAAGTTTGTTCCCTCCTGTTGGGAGACCGGTCAGAGGACTCAATACTTCAACCTTACTCTTAACGAGATGCTACAAGCACACATATATGTCTTCACCAAATGCACTCAAGTTGATCCATTCATTCAGTGAGTATAAGCACTAACTTATTATTTTATAAATTGAACTTATAATTGTCTACTCATATCAAGCTTAATCATAACAGAGAGTTTCGAAGTTATGTGAAGCGACAACTACATAGTCAAACACAAACATCCGTTGAGGTTGGTAGAAGGGTGCATAAAGAATTCTCAAGTTGGTTTGCACGCCAAATACGTAATGACGACAACGCTCATCCAGTTGATTTGACAAGTCTTGCCATTGGGTGTGATAGTGATGAACACATCACCCAAGAGGAAGAGCCATTTCATTCAATTGATATTGCAAACTTCTTCCCTGAAGGAGATGGCGATTTACCCCTTGTAAGAGCTGATGATAATTAATAAATTATTCAAGTATGTTATATATGTACGTAATTTAATTAGTCTTAATGTTTCAATCTCAATTTTTTAAGCATTGGAGATTTTGCAACGGTTATAAACCGTTGCAAATATATAAAAACCGCTGCAAAAGTAGCAGCGTAAAACGCTACTAAGAAACGCTGCTAACATAACCGTTGCAAAAAACAGTGACCTAAAACGCTGCTAATTTCCTGTCACACCTCCTATAAATACTCCTCTACTCCATTTCATTCTTCTTCTTCTCTCTTCTCTGATCCATTCTCTCTAACATCTCCTTTCATATTTTTTATCTGCAAGGGTTTGCAAGTGGGATTTATTTAATCAGCACTTCTAATTTTAGAATGTTTATTGTAAACTGTCTCTTTTTTGCTCAATGTATATTCATTTCATTTTTATTTAAATTAATTTATCTTTTAATTATTAATTTGATCAATTTAATTTGTAATTGAACTTGGTAATAAATTTAAATGTACTATTATTATTTTTGTTCTAATTTTTTATTTCATTATGTATCACATATATTTTTAAATTAATAACATTTATATTTATTTATTATCTTTTAATAAAAATAGAAATGATGTTTTTTGAATTACATTTCTCATAATTAGTTCGAATAATTTTTTTTTAAAATTTGACTCAATTTAGTAACGGTTTTAAAATGGCTACTAATTGGACAATTAAATAATGAAAAAAGGCGGGATTTTTTTTTGAATTTCTAATGAAACTAGTAGCGGTTTTATAATCACTGCTAAACTTTACGCAGCAAAATTTCAAACAGCTCTCGTTGGCTGCAAATGCGCAAATTTAGTAGCGTTTGTAACCACGACTATTTTTTCCTTTTTTTGTAGCAGTTTTTAACGGCTACAAACATCATAAAAATAACTCTTAAACCTCTTGTTTTTGTATTAGTTTTCTAAACCGCTACAAAATTAGTAGTGGTTATTATATCGTGAGCATCGGTTCTGTATAACCGCGGCTAAACCTGTTGCCACGCTAGTTTTAGCAACGTTTTGGTAAACCGCTACTAATGTCATTTGCAGCGGTTATAACCATTCTAAAATCGTGAAATAACGCTACTAATACAGCCTTTTTTGCAGTGGTAGGATTGACTTAAATGGTTTCATTTATATACAAGTGTTATTAAACTTGTATTTTCACCTGCTTCTTGCTATTGCAATCTGTTTTGGTTTGATCATACATTAAATTGATATTAAAAATGTATTTCTTCATGGCACCATAGAAGAGGAACTCTATATGGCACAACTCATGGTTTTAAAAATCTTTAGTATCTTGATTATGTCTGCAAACTTCACTGGTCGATTTTTGGTTTGGAGAAGGCACCCTATCTAATAAAACTAAGCTAAATGTAATATATGGCAATCAACCTAGATCGATCTCTATATGGAACCTATATTTAATTACTAATTAATCTAATGTAAATAATAAATTAACTAAGAAGTATTAAGTGAGTTTTTTTACTGTCTAATTAAACTAAATGAATGAATTTAAATTCTATAAAATGAATATCATAGGTTATTGAATCTACTAACTTTCCTTCTCCAATTTTAATATTAAGTTCTTCTTTCAAGTTTTAACTAAGCACAATGACTACTAAGAACCTTGATAATCAATATTCCAAACTTTTTAATATAATATAAACCTAGACTCAATTAATCAATTAGAAATATTTTAGTGCTTAACTCATGTAGATTTATAAAAGATCCTCTTTACCTCCAATTAGTTCCTAGAAAACTAGCAAATCAATTGATTTCAAGAGAATAGAGGAAAACAATTGAATAGCAAGAGTGCTATGGTCCAATCACAATCTAGAGTGCCAATCTAATACAAGTATCACAATCTAAATTATATTAACCGATCATAATCCTCTATAATATATATAAATCATAAACTCTAGCAATCTAGATTACAATCTACATATATAGAGATTAGAAAATGAAATTAAGATTAAAAGAACTCCCCTAATGGCTCAAGGACTTATGTTAACTTCATCATCAGTATCGGACAACGAATCTAACCGCTCATGGTTTGAAAATCAATCCCACTGAATAGCTTAATATCCATGGGCAAGGGAATACGATGCAAACAGGAGGAAGATGATGAATGGAGATGAACGGTGTGAATGAACGAGATGGAGTGCTGAAGACGACTGGAATGGAACGGAGGTCTTGGTGTCTGGAGGGCTGTGGCGTGATGGAATGGAAAAAGAAAATGGAGGGCAGAATCCCAGAGAGAGGGCGTGTTGGAATATGATGGAATTCAATGGAGAGGGGATGTGCGTGAGACGGTGAGAGGTAAGATTGAGATTTGAGATGGTGTGGTGGATGGAGAGAGAGTTGGGAAAAGACAAAAGATGGGTTAAAATGAACGATGTGTGATGGAGGGAATGGAATTAAATGTGAAAGAAGAGTCATGAGAAAAGAAATAGTGACTTGCGATGGATCAAAGAATGATGTGGAGAGAGAAAAATAAAAGATACAAATGTGATGTGGAAGATGGAAAATAAGATGATAGCTGCATCGTCCGCCACGTATTATTCTACTCCATCAAGCGTTTCCTTTCCTTTCCTGTAACCCCCCTTCATTTGATACTCTTAGCAGATTCAGTCATTTATGGCAGATAAAATCAGGAACGCACCCGACGGTTATGGTCCCATGTGAAAATAAAATATCTTCCTGTGCCAGCTGTCCTTTTTGTTATTTCTTCACATTTAATTCCAAAAATACCCTGCATATTAAATCCATTTAATATTATGCAATTAAAATGATAAGATTAAGGAAAATTAAGGAATGATAGGAAAAATCTCAAATTAGTGATTAATTCATATAATCATTCCTTCATAAAATTAACATCTAATTAACACATTTAAGCCCAAATAAGGTACCAAATGATTAATTTTAGGTATACTTATCACATATAAAATAGAGTTACATCACACCCCAGGGTTGGTTTTCTAAACCAAGTGGTTGCTTTCTAGACTTGGTTTTACTCCCTCAAAATCTGACTCTTTTCTACTTTTTAGAGTGGCTCATTTATCTGTTATACACATTCTAATTTCTGTGGATGATATTTTAATTACTGGTTTTGATAGTAAAGAAATTTCCCACTTCATCTCTGTTTTGGGAAATTATTTTCCTGTCAAAGATCTTGGTCCTCTCAGCTATTTTCTAAGTGTTGAAGCATTTTTTACCTCTGAAGGTCTTTTTCTTTCACAGAAAATACATCATTGACTTGTTAAAGAAATGCAACATGAGGAATCGTAAACCAATTGCCACACCTATATCCTCTAAAGAAAAATTATCTGCTCCCATTGGGAATCCTTTTCAAGATGTTTATCTTTATCAATATGTTATTGGAAGCCTGCAGTATCTATCATTCACTAGATCTATACCTGATGTTTCATATGTTGTAAATAGGGTGTGCCAATTTATGCAGAAACCTCTTAACACCCATTGGATGGATATTAAACACTTATTATGTTATATGAAAAATAGTGTGTCTTTTTGAATGCTGATAAATCCATATTTTATGAGGATTAATGGTACCTAATAATAACATTTCGGTGCCTTTTTGATGCTTAAGAGTGTTAATAGAGGTTAATTTTGGTACCAAGTGATTTTATGAATTAATTGGAAAATTGAGATTATTTTTATCATTCCTCTCTAAATGATTAATGTGTAGGGGAATCCTGAAGCAAACGTTGCGTTTTGGGTGGTAAGATAACAGGATGGCCAACTGAACAGTGGCTCTCAAAACCAGAAAAAGAAACCAATTCAGTTGGGAATTAACCGAAAATGGTTAGCTAGCTGGCAGCAGTCTTTTATCCGGAGACCATTGCTTTATCTAGGGAGCTCATTCTTTTAACCAGCGTACACCCACTGTTCTGGTGACATTTTTTTGAGGAGACTGCAGAGATTTTTGCAGCTCTCATTCGTCTTTCTAGAGCACTTTGGAGGAACATACTCGGCAGGCCATTCACTGGGAGGCGATTGCTTCTCCATTTCAATCTTTCCTCACACCAGCTCCCAGCTCCATCACTTCGGCCATCTGTCCCTCCTGAATAGCCAGCACACAGTTGGAGAAGAACACTGCAGTCAGAGATCCAAGCTTCGACGCTGCGAGAGGCGATAGCTTCTCTCTGTCATCCCCTCATCTCCGTTTCTGACCTCGATCTCTTCCAGCTTTCCTTACCTCGACGAGACCATTCTAGCCGCTCGCTGTGTTCCATTTCTAGATTCCGCTGCCAGAGTCCATCGTGGTGACACGTTGAGTTCAGATAATCACTGTTGCTGTTGCTTTTCTTATCTCGTGATGTCCGGCTGAACTTCCATCTCCCCAATATCTGACCAATGCCCGAGCTTCATATGTCAGGGAGGTTTTCCGTTGTCACTATGCTCTTTAAACCTGTTTGTTGATATATGATAATATGTCAAACATCTCAGAGTATAGGGTGATCTCATTTCCTCTTCATGTGCGTGATAAGTACATTTGATTCGATTCGATGACATTAATTTAGAGATTTACCTCTTGATTAAGTGTAGCATCAACCAGTTCATGTAGGTTGATTAACTTCCATGTCTGGTTATTGTGAATCATATATGAGTGTTATTGATTGATAATGCTTGTGGAGGTGGCTGAGCTGTGTTTTACGAATCCCTTTCATAGTTGTGCTAATCGTGGTAACAGGAAGGCAATGAGGGTTGAGTCATGATTCTTGGGAAATAAATTTGATATTAATTCACGTACATAGTTAGGTTGTTGCATTTCATTCAAAAAGATAAGGAAATCCAAGTAAATAATAGTTTAGAATTTGACCTTAATTCAGATTTGAATGACATAAACAATTTCATTCCTTAATTTGTCAAATTAAACTGCTAGCTAATTACTTAGAAACACTAGAGCTCCTTTGAGATCGACCTTAGGATTGTGCCACTAACTACATAATCTTGAGTATTAAATTTGGCCTTTAAGCGACTAGAGATCAAATGCTTATTCACAAAAGTTCAAATTCATATTTGGTAGCTTTCTCTGATGGTTTAAGTCAGGTACTTGCCTATTCAGATGAAGATTGGATGGTTATATTGATGATAGAAGATCTACAGGAGGACACGGGGTATTTTTAGTCCAAACCTTGTTTCATGGAGTTCCAAAAAAAACCAACCATTTCAAGATCATCAATAGAAGCTGAATACTTGTGATATCATTTGGATACAATCTCTTCTCAAAGAATTGGGTGTCTATCTCTCCAAACCTCCCACTCCATGATAATATTGGTGTAACTTACCTTGATGCAAATCCCATATTACATTCTAGAACCAAGCATGTGGATTTAGACTAACATCTTGTTAGATAATGTGTTGCGGCAAAGTTGTTAACATCTTGTTAGATAATGTGTTGCGGCAAAGTTGTTAACAATTACGATTCTTTCCTCTAAATACCAACTTCCAGGTATATTCACAAAGCCTCTTGATGCTCCATGATATCAAACTCTACTAACAAGCCTACTTGTCATTGCATTACCGTCAGGCTTGAGGGAGGCTATTGAAGCACACAGTTAGCCTAATGTAGGAAAACCCAAATAAAGCCTAATATGTAAATAATACTCCTAGCATTGTCCAATTTATTTTAGTTCCAAAATATTCCTTACCTAGAGCTATGTGGATGCTTTTAGTCTCACACTAATGGGCACGTTTGGTTAGCTGAATTAGAAGGAATTTAATGGAAAAGAAGAGAATTGAATGGAACGGAAAATTTTTCAGGGTGTATTGTTTGGTTGGCACTGGAATGGAAAATAGGTTGATAGGGAAATTTTTGGTTGGTTAGGTTAAAATTGTAGGAAAGAAAGTAGGAAAATTGTATGAAATGACTATACTGCCTTTAATGACAATTGTAAAATGTTTTTTTATAAATATAAGTATTTTTAATAAAAATTCAACTTATTTATATTTATTCTTTAATATTTAATTATATTATATTCATAAATTATATCTATTTATTATTATTTATATATATTTATATATGTATTTAATATATTTATTAATTATATATATTAAGATACACGACATCAATGCGTCCCTTCAGAATTGTCCAAAATATGAAGATGAAGGGCGCCAATGAGAGTCTTTATCTTCACTACATCTCCACCATATCTTCAATAGCCTTTTTCCCATTTGAATGACACAAATAGTGGAATTTGGAATGGTGTCATTGGAATGAGCCAAAGGTTGATCCCCAGCTTGGCTGCCAAGTGCATTGCAGTGTTTCCATTTTTCTCCACGTGCCCAAATAAACTTCGGTTAACCTTTTCATTTTTACATAAAAACTTATACAACCAGGTCTGCCTCTTCTCTGCAGCTAATAGAATCACGTTCTTTCCCTCTTCATTCACATCTTTCGTCGTAGATGGAAATGATTTAAAGATCTTCTCCACCATTTCTATTACACCATTCTTAGCAGAAATCATTAGGGGTGCGTCAACTATTTTAGATCCCTCCTCTATCCAATAATTCAAAGTACAAATAACAAAATTAGGTTGTTGTGGTTACAGAGAAAAAGCGAGCTAACTTAAAAACTTACTCTTTCGGAAAATCTACAATTCATTGAATTGATATGTCTGATTATTTAATGAAACTTGACCCACCATCATTCTTTGACGATCTATAGGCAATTCTGATGTCAATCATAATCTAGATAGGATGTAATATTTTAGTGACAAAGTAGATTAAAAAGGACCATGTAATTTCAGATGGCACTTGACAAATATTTGCAGTTGACTTGTATTATAAAACTTTCTTGCATTTTGAAAATATAAAGAGAGTTTGTTAATAAAACTATCCAAGAATGATATGTATAATTTAAAGTTTCGATTTTAACGAAGTTTTTTTAATTATACTTAAGGAATTTCATATAATTGGAACAAAACTCAGAACATATGGATGTAATTTACTCAATATTTTATCATACCTGATCCAACGGTAGAGGTCAAGAACGATTATCTACTATTCCTAAAATGTCAGGTTCTACATATTTATAATAAATAATAATGCTTATATGAACTAAAGCTATTTGTTTAAATAAATATTTTTACCGCTGTCCTCTTCATACGGTTTTGCTGAGATAACTTCACAGGAAGCAAGTCCAAGAAGTTCTTCCAATATTTGAAGAGACAATGCGTGCTTCTTCCTCATTTTCCGTATTCCAGGGAGCGGATTTTCTATGTATAAGTTCCTCATCAAGTCAGTTACAGCAAAATATTTTTTAGAAAATAATTTATAATTATGTATAATTAAAGTAAAATATGGTCATTTAAACTTTTGTATCTGGACATTGAGTTTAACCCAAATCAATATTATTAGGATTTTCTGAAATTTAAACTTCAATAGAGCAGTATAATATGACTAATTAAGGTCTGTTTGAATTATTTCTAACGCAATTTACTATATACGAGCTAAGTATATGAAGAATTTTATCTTGATTTGTATAAACACCCTCACGGAATTACTTTTATTCAATAGTTATCAACATAAATACCCAAAGCATACCACACCACAAAATGCAAAATATTTTCATTGGTAGGGACCTTAATTGATTAATGGCTCATGGTGGTTTTGGTTTTTGGGAGTTTAATGATAGTTGATATATATATAGATAAATCATGTCCGTATGCTTACACTCACACACACGATTTTCGCTTAATAAGGTAGACATATTGACATGGCGTACCTCCTATAGCTAGGGGGCGTAACAGGAGATAGGCCAAAAGACATAGTGGAATCACAGTTATTGATAAAAATGAGGCTCCATCATCAGGAAGATCTGCACAAAGGAGTCACAGATTTTATTAGTTTATAAATATGTATGAGTAAGCTAGATCACCATATTTGTCAAGTAAGATTCTTATACAAGAAAATAGTAGTCTAGTCTTCAAAGACGGTGATCTTGCAAACTGCACATGGATTTTCTTCTCAAAAAGCCTGAATCATATAGTCTTCAGTTCACTCAGTGGGGTGTTTCATGTGGCGTTTCAAATAAATATAAAAATAAATTGGACCCTGACGCTTTTAGCATGATTTGACAATGCGTTCGTAAGGGCCCTGACGCTTGATTTCAAACGAACAAGTCACACTCATTTATCATGTTTTTTTATATTGAAATGGGGCACATTAGAGAAATCTCCACCAAGAGTACTACTTGGTTTAACAATGGACCAACAAAATCGCAAAATGTGTGAACTATGCTCTTGTCTCACTTTGTTGAAAAAGATCTGTAAGGAAAGGCCTCCATATATATATATATGGAAAGATATATTGTGAAAATGGTTACGGGAAGCTTAAAATTTAAAAACAGAAACCTGTCATCATTCCAAGCATGAAATCACAGAAACACATGGTACTTACAGTCATAAAGAAGTTTAACAGCGAAAGATTGACGAGGGAGATCGGTACTTTTGAAAGCTGTAGGGGTCACAGCTAAGATATGGAGTGGGGTTAATCCCTTCTTATTGAGTGTGAGAGCCATCTCTTTCATATAATCTTTGTACAGGTCAACTATGTCCTTCGCCACATCTGCGAAATGAAAGCAACCCACATATATGCACCTGAATAAGTGAATAATACTATATCCCTCCCTTCGATCTTTAATACAAGATCTAGTAAATTAATTTAAGCATATTTAGGAAATTAAATAAATTACTTTTAAAATATTTATATTTATCGTTTTGCTCCAAACTAATTTAGAAAATGATATATAATCTAACATAATAAACATTAGTATTTCAGAAAGATCACATAAAATATGTGATAATTAAGTAATTTATTTAGTTTTCTTAATCTTCGTAATGAGCAATGTTTTTATTTACCAATATGTCCTCCTGCAATTGCACAGTGAAGAATGGTATCATTGTCATCCCTTTTATATTGAGCATCACTGTGATGTTTATGAAGCCAAACAAAAGCTTTTCCATGGCCGTTGAGAGCCGCCATGAAGAGAGGTGTCTCGCCAGCTTTGTTAGGTCTTCCAATTAAGGAGGGCTCTGCCTTATGGATCATCTCACACATTGCATCACTCCCATCTGAAGCTGCTAAATGCAAAAGAGTATTACCTGCCTTGTCCTCAGCCCTAAGGACAAGCTTCTTCTCATCTCCATTTTCTTCCACGGATGACAACAACG
>JANTPZ010044497.1:0-14449 GCA_025593235.1 Vachellia pachyceras | reverse complement strand
TGGCAGCATCCTGCAAAATAGAAATGATGATAAAGGTGTTGCCGAGGGGACCAATGACATGCAATAAGAAATGTTCTTATCCAAAAGTTCAGAGCCAGAAGGTGAATGGGATTGGCATCAAGTGGATTTCTGGTCGTTGTGGGGAGTGGGAAGGAGATCAGAAAGGTAACTGCTGGTTTCAAAATGCCACTAACATGGTTCTTTGTCATCTTGGTCGTCTTTCAGATCTTCCAGGTAACTTCACAAGATATATAGTTAAATTATCACAATATTCTTGAGAACAAAAGAAAAATATTGAAAACAATTATGTTCATGATGATCTAAACGAAACTTTCTGTTTTTAATTTTGACAACGCAGTCAAGATTCCTGGGATTATGGTGGGTGCAGGTGAGCGAAGCAAGAGGTTTTCTTCCTGTCCTTCAAAATTTCGCGTACTTACTGAATTTCTTATACTTGTTAGTTTGATCCCGAAATAAGCAGTAACACATACAGAAATAAGAGCATCCATTAGATATTTTTCCATTCTCCAATTGTCTCCTTTCAGGACTTAGCATGAGCATATATAGATTCAACTACCAAGCTAGCATGATGCATATAAGAACAAAAAATACACATGCGTGATATTAATATTAAAAAAGGGAAACTACACTGCATTATTTCAAATAAGGACTATTGTATTATGAAATTACACTGCATTGCCAAACGATCAAAGCGAAATTATATACAATGAATTAGCCTAGTATTATTATAGACTTGGAAATGCATTGGGCTCACATGACAGAAGTATATATATGAAGCAAAAAGGAGTTGGAGACAGTGAAGATTGTCATGAAAATTTCCCCAGGAAGATCCTCTATTCTTCCCCGTCAATCCTCTTTCTTTCTCAGGCCGTAGTCATCTTGATTGTGAAATCTTCCTCTTTCTTTCTTCTGCAACACTGTGAGTGTTGTTACTCCTCAGTTTCCCATATTCCTATTATCTTATAGCTTTCCCTTTTATCATATTATGAGACCCGCCAACAATGTTTGCATTACATTGAGTTATTTTCCTTTGCTGTTAAGTTTTAGATCATAACATTATATTTTGATGGTAAATGATGAAAATGTCATTATTTGGACACTTATTATTTTGCTATAGTTCCATTCAATTCACAACCACTTTTACAAATGTTGTAGTTCACAATATAAGCCACTTACAAGTAATTAATGCCTATTTGTCAATTTACTCTTGTAATTAATGTTTATATGTGTCTCTTTATATTTTTCTTTCTCATTCAAAACCTTATTTAATATTGTAAAGTTAAATTTTTTTTAATTTAAGAAAAATTTAATATGTTAACTGTTTTTCTTACTTTCAGTGAATTAGTTGAAGTGAGATTTATGGATCAAAGGAATGCAATTTTAAGTTTTTGAATCAACAATTATAATATAAACTGGGAGATGTAAATTTTCGCATGTAAGCTTGTAAATTGTAAAACGAACATGTGCAGTGCACTTGTAAAACAAATGAAGTAAATGGCATTTTAGTCACTTACCATTAAAACAAAAGTTCACTTTGATGCATTGTAATTTCCTAATATTTTGTCCTCGAATGAAATAAAGTAACATATGTGGAGGTTAAGTGAAATTTAAATGCGAGATATGGATCCTATTTATAGGTTCTATACATCTCAACTAACTTTAAACCTATGTTTGGATTAAGGGAAAAGTAGAAGGAAGATGGGGGCAAGCGAATACTGAGAAGGGAAATTGATTTAGTGCTTATTGTTGTTGACATATTGTGTGCAATATTTCTCTGGTCTGGAGCTAAATTTGTACTGGGTGCCCCTTGTGCTTTCATATTCTTGATTCGTCGATGGAGAAGAAGACATCAATCTTATTATGACAATGTTGAGGATTTCCTCCAAAATAACAGTAACTTGATGCCCATCAAGTACTCTTACTCTGAGATCAAGAAAATGACCAATGGCTTCAAACACAAGTTAGGAGAAGGAGGCTACGGTTACGTCTATAAAGGTAAGCTCCGAAGCAATTGCGATGTAGCTGTCAAGTTACTGGGAAAGTCCAAAGTCAATAATGCACAAGATTTCATTAGTGAAATTGCCACCATTGGCACGATCCATCATGTCAATGTGGTGCAGCTCATGGGATTCTGTGCCGAAAGAAATAGGCGAGCTCTTGTTTATGAGTTTATGTCTAATGGATCTCTTGACAAGTACATATTCTCCGAGAAACAAGGAAATAAGTCCATTGATTATGAGAAAGTATTCAACATTTCTCTTGGGGTTGCTCGAGGGATTGAATATTTACATGGAGGATGTAATATGTAGATTTTGCACTTTGATATCAAACCTCACAATATCCTTCTTGATGAAAATTTCAATCCAAAGATTTCAGATTTTGGATTGGCAAAGTTGTGCCCGTTGGATAAAAGTATTGTGTCTATGACAAATGCAAGAGGGACATTCGGGTACATGGCACCTGAAATTTTGTACAAAAACATTGGAGGGGTATCACACAAAGCCGATGTTTATAGCTATGGGATGCTACTGATGGAAATGGCTGGTAGAAAAAAGAACTTGAACGCCATTGAGCATTCTTGGCAAACCTATTTTGCTAAATGGGTTTACGATCAATTCGAAGAATCAATAGATGGGAGCAATAATATTACAGATGAGGAAAAGGGAATTGCAAAGAAGATGATTACAATAGCTTCACATTGCATACAGATGTATCCTAGTGATCGACCCTCGATGAAGAATGTGATAGAGATGCTTGAGAGAGAAATCGAGCTCCAAGAAGCTCTTCCACCTTAAATTGATGTAACTTCTTGGCAAGGGATTGTGGAAGAGGATGTTGGAGATACTCACAATATGTGAAGAGAATGAGCTACCTGCAAATACGTAAAGCTAGCCTAATAATTTATGTTCAATGTTCTCTTACCTCTTTGATTTAAGGTTGTTAGAAGAAATTCTTGGTTTATTAGATTGCAAGTTTTTTACATATAAGTTATAACTATCACTTTTTGAAATGATTTTCTGAATAGTAAAAGGAAACGAAGAAAAAACTTGTGTGTAATCTCTCTTTAAGATATGATTAGCATTTTTCTTTAAATTTATTTTGTCTCCACTTATTTGATGCAAATTGAGTTGATTGACAAATTTTCTATTTATGAAGCGATAATTTAACTTCATCAGTACAATTAACGAGTGATGTCAAATCTTTTTGATATATAAAGTGGGATTACTATAATCAATATGGGACTCTTTCCTAGAAATCACACACTGCATTTTTCTTTTAACTTTGTTGAAAATTTATCCTCAATAATGAATTCAGTGGTACCAAAGCACGGCGATTAATTTGACTTGGAGTCAATGATTTGGCCTTTTCCATTTCCCTTATCAAAACATCGATTTTTGCGGACGACAACATTTCATCAATGTAAAATAATGCAATCTCTGGCTAAAAAATTTGGCAGAGTAATCTTTTTTTTTTTTTCAATTCCAATAAACATAGTAAATAAAAAGAAACAACTGCGCAAATGTAGTTTTCCTTTTATTTAATATTTATTGGATTGAATAAATTCAATTTTTGTTTGTATATAATTTATATTGTTTTAAAATATTGAAACAAAATTCTTCGTATCATGATCATCTTCATCCGTTGGAAATTCTTCTGGCATTGATTAATGGGTGATGGTGGATTTGTAAAGGCATTGACTCCAAGTCTTTCCCCTTTTTTCCTTTTCTTTTTCTTTTTTGCTATCAACGACTGATTCATTGTCTGTCAATCCCTTAAAAACCATCCAAGTCAAGCTTTTAATAAAGTCTACAGTGGCGATCATTTTAGCTAATTTATTGGAATTAAAGATGGTAAATGTATTTTTAAATTTCCTACTAACTAATTCATTGGCAACTTCACACGAAGCTTCTATTGACTATTTTTTTAATTTTATATTTTAAAATTCTTAAAAAATCCACAAAAAGTAAAACCAAGTCTCATCTACATTTTATTGTTGTATTCTTTCCGTTGTCTACTATAATGATCCTATTCTGCGGAATCTTTTCCTTAAAAAAACTGTGTAGATGTACAGTTGGAAAAATTTTTTGGTTGTTCCACGTAATTTTTGCTGATCAAAATGAATAGTCCAAGCACCAACAAGTTGTTAATTGATGTTCTTATCAGCATGATTCCTTTTAAGAGAAGAACACAAGTTCAAATCCAAAAAGCGACTTGTTGAGAGATCCAAAAATCTTTATGCTGTAAACCTTGAAAGAAATGGTCTCAAATCTAAAGGGGTTTAATGATAACATTATAACTTAAAAAAAGAAGGATGGTAAGATGTAAGATGATATATGATAAAAGTAATCCCGCTAATATAAAAAAGAAACGAGTTCGTGAAGACTGAGAAAAGCTTCAAAGTGCATATTACAACAAATCTTGGAAGAGCAGAGAAGCTGCAGAACAGAGATAGTGTGTGGCTTTGCAGTCGCTTTCCTATCCGTATTATACGAAAGGATATATTTCTTCAGAGAACTTAGATTATGATGTAGCTTTTAGTGAACAATGTAGTTTGTAAATACTGGACAGCAATTTTTTTTTAGTCGTTTATAGACGCGGACAAAATTATAGGAGAAATTATTTATAATTCTTGAGACTTTTGTATAGAGATCTGGCTATGATCATATTTTAAACTTTATAGTACAAGAAGAAAAGATTAACCCAACTCATTATATCCAACAAATTAGGAAAACAATACAATCAACCATCGTTCATATCAACAAACTTTAATGGAAATTTCCGCGCACAATGGGATTGAAACCAAATTTCAAACCTTTCATTGTCTTTGTTTCCACAGTTTAGGTCCACACGCATTTCAATTGTTGCTTGGTTGTTCGTTTGGAAGTTATCTTTGATTCTGCAGGCACCCTCAAGTTTTTTTTCCCTTTATGTCAAGCTATCTCATAATTGAATTGCTTACACAGATTCTCAAGACTTGTTCATTTCGCTTCTTACTAAAAAGCTCTACAAGGTGCTGACCATTTATTCTCCCCTCACTCTAGGGATCTGAGAACGCTCACCTCCTTGTAAACACCTTTCCCAGATCCTTCACAATGATAACGCAAACCTTCATCTTCCTTACCCCTGTTCTTCTTTTTTATTGGTCTCTGTTTCATTTAATAGCCAATTCGTATTCTGTTATGCAAAATCTTCACTCGTATCCACCATGTGATTCATATAGTCGCAATTACAGCAAGATCTCCGATCCCAGTTACGAACTGATTTGTGAGAACAGCAGAAGTGTGTTGTATTTAAACTATGGAAGGTACTCAGTAGAGGCCATGCATACCACTAACTCCACCACTCTCCAATCCGTAACTGCTAGAGTTGACGTCAACAATTGCTCTGCAATCAGTCGTCATTCCCGCACATATAACAACTTGAGCCACGTTTTCTCATCAGTAAAAGAGATAGAACAAGAGAAAGAAGAAGAATTATACTCCAAAAATTACCTTGATTCTGAGGGCGGATTACTGTTTGTCAGCTGCCAAAATCCACTCTCTCCAGATCTGCATATGGATATTGTGGCGCCTTGTTCTAGTGAAGGACCAAAATCACTTCATTCCTATGTCCTTGCATGGAATTCAAGTGTATCTGATGTGGCAGAGTTATGCAAAAGAGAAATGATGGTGAGGATGGTACCATGGGGACCAATGGCATGTAATGAGAATTGTTCATATCCTCAAGTTCTGAGCCAAGAGGTAATGGGGATTCACATCAAATGGCTTCCTGATCGTTGTGGAGTGTGGGATGGATCAGGGGAATCTAGCTGCTGGTTTGAAAATGCCACTAATATGGTTCTTTGTCCTCATAAGGATGCTCCTAATTCTGAACGGTTACCATATGGTAAGCTTCACGGATAATATTCTAGGGAAGAAAAGTAATTATTGTCATGATTATCTTACTGAAATTAATTGTATTTTCAATGAATTTTGACAACGCAGGCATCATTTTCACGTATTGGAACTGGAAATCTATGGGTAAATATGAAGCAGATTTTTCTTCTTGCGGGAAATTTTGTTGTAGGATCACGTTTTAATTTCTTATCATTGTAAGTTTTGATCCCAAGACCTGATAACACTCGGAGAAATAAATGCATCCAACAACTCTTCCTATTATCAACTTTTTCTGATAACAGTTGCTCAGTCAGACACTGACAACCAAATAGTAATAAATGCACAAAATAAAAATAAGTTAAGGATCAGTGAGTGCCTTCATTAAATGATTTAAAAAACTACCTTTTATGTTAGGGAGGGGGAAAACATTGGGCAATGCACACATTTGTGTACGTGAAACTCGTTGAATTGAATTCGGATTCTCTGGAAATTTTGTTATGTTTTGCTTCATTCTTTTCAGTTAATTTGTCTTTTCTTCTTTCTGTTCCCTTCTGTGCAGAGATAAGAAAACGAGCTCTTGTTTATGAGTTCATGCCAAATGAATCTCTAGATAAATACATACATTTTGAGGACGGGAAATCATCAGTAAACTATGAGAAGATCAATGAGATTGCTTTAGGGGTGGCTCATGGGATTGGATACCGGTTGCAACAAGCAAATCCTACACTTTGACATTAAACCTCACAACATTCTTCTTGATGAGGATTTTTCTCCCAAGATTTCGGACTTTGGATTGGCAAAACTATATCCAGTAGATAAAAGCATTGTGTCTAACTATGGCTAGAGGCACAATGGGATACATGGCTCCTGAACTGTTGTATAAAAACATCGGAGGCATCTCACACAAGGCAGATGTTTATAGTTTCGGAATGATGTTGATGGAAATGGCAAGAAGAAGAAAGAACTATGATGAGGTGCAGAATTCATGGCCAGACTTACTTTCCCAAATGGGTTCATGATCAGTTTGAAGAAACAATACTCAAAAACAATGCCACAGAAGAAGAGAAGAAGATAGCACAGAAAATGATTACCGTAGCTTTTAATTGCATTCAGCTAAGCCCAAGTGATCGCCCCTCAATGAGCAGAGTAGTAGAGATGCTTCAAGGACATGTTCAATTTCAGCATCAGAGATTCTGCCACCTGAACCTTCAGAGGATAGTAAAAGAGACAATTCAATTTCAGCATAAGATGTTTTGCGATGACGAAATAATACTTCGTTAGAAACAAGCATGGTCTAATCATGAATTTACATTGTTCGATGGAACATCCATGAACATGAAGCAGTACGGCATCTGTCAAGCCATTTTATATTTAATAAACTAGCATCAGATAGAAGGCATTCATGCTATATATAGAAATTGATTTAAGAATATTGTAAACTTAAATCTAGATTATTTTCTTATAATTTGAATATTTTGATGAATTAGTTTTGCAGTGAACTATTCAAAAGCTAAAGGAAGTTTTCCGAATGCCAGATCATTTACCAATGCATTACATACCTTAAAAAATCAAATTTTCTCAAACCCTTTAACATTAAAAACCAAAACCAACTCAAATTGTGTAAAATCATCTAAAAAAATTAATTTAAACAATAATACATTTGTCTTCCTTTTATGCTTTAACTCTTTTGTTTTTATAACAGTTTTATGAAATTATTTTTTAGAACAAATTTTGGAAAGAAATACATTCACACGCTCTTTTGAATGATTGTTCTGGGAAAAAAAATCATATTTAAGAATAAAAATATTAAATCTTGTTTGAAATAATTACTATTAAAATCAACTAAATTTAAAAGTAAAAAACAAGTAAACTAAGGCCGGAGAGTGGCAAGTTCTAATTTTAAAAGGTTAGAGTTTAATTTGCCAGATGTTGAAGGAAGATAGACTTATTATCGAATTTTACATATCAAAAGACTATTACAAATATAATAAAGCTAAATTTGAATGTCCAAATTAAACTTCAATTGTCCAAACAAAAATGTGCACAAACCTGTTAATATTATTTAAGATGGTGCATGAGATCAAATATGCACAAGCTTCCATTCTAAACTAGCATAATTTTAGAAGAAAGCTCCAAAGTGATTATTTAAGTATTTACTACAAGTAGCAGTATCAAGCTTTTCCAATAAGCCTCTGGCTAGAGTTGGGAAAATAGATCAAACCCATCGGCCGGTTCGATTAAACCGTTTAAGTCCAGAGCAGGACCTGTAATATTGTTAAAAATGAGGCGAGCATAAAAGGGTTGGTCCTATAGAACCACATGTTAGCTCTTTTAGGACCGCCACATTATTTTTTTTAATTTTTTTAAGAAATTCTTTATTTTTCTTATATTTGCTTCTAAGTTTTAGAAACAAATACTTTTAAGTCAATTTTAAAATTGTTTTCTTATCAATCATATAATATATACTCCATAAAAATCTAAAAATGTGAAAAGAAAAAAATGTTGTTGAAACATATTTTTTTTACTACTTATCTAATACATTAAATTATAATAACCCCCTCTTTTCCTTCAAGTTTTGGAAGAAATCTTTTCAAGTTAAACACTTATTTCCAATTAGTGTGAGTGCTACATAAAGACACAAATATACATATTTTCACTTCTTGAATTTTTATTTTTTCCAATTTCAATATCAAACTTATTATGTTGTTTTCCACGTATAAACTACTTTTTAAACAGCAAATTAAAAATCTATTGTTTTAACTTGATTTATTTAAAAAGTGTAAATATGTTAAACATGTTCGTAACTCATGGGTTGACCATGACCTGTGGGTTGCTCGTGACCAACAAGTCAAGTGTTGAGTTGCAAAATTGGGGAATGAATACAAAACTTTATTCTATCATTTTATTTCTTGCATTAATATTTAGACATCCTCTTACTGCTAATTATAAATCATATGACTATTACTGAACACATTTTTCATGTCCAATTGTTGAAATTTTTGTTCATATTATATTGTTATCTTAACTCTATTTCTTTTAATTTAATTTTGATATTATTTATGTTTTAAATTAGAAATTTTACTATTTTAAATTAAAAAATAATGAAAATAGCAATTTTTTTGTTAAACGAGCCAAAAGCCAGCATATCAACCCAAACCCGCCAGTTCAAGGCTGGGCTTAAAAAATAAGCCCTTTTGTGTTAGCGGGCTTAAAAGGGTTAGACTGTTTAGCCTCGAGTCCAAATTCCCAACTCTACAACCAGCTAGTGGTATGTTTGGATTAATGGTGAAAGCTACTTTTTCAATGTGATTTACGGTTTACAAGTTAAAATTGTGATGGAAGTTTTATTTTGACTTGTGTGAACGAGCTTTTACAATATCATTCCAAACATGTAAATGCTTGTTTGGATTAATGATATAAACTATTTTTTGTCTTTTTCAATGTGATTCACAGTTTATGAGATAAGAATTTAAGAGAGGTTTTATCGTGATTTACGTGATCGCGATTTTTCAATAACAACGCAATCAAGGCACCATCAGGGAGTGATAGAGTGATCATAGAGTATAAAGCACTCATCTAATCGACTTTTATGGAGCTGAAATGTGGGATTCACCCATGCTTCGCAGCTACACTGCATCCCTGCCTAGTTGAAGTAACCCAAACGTGCATTGCATCCCAAACACATAAGTTTTTCCTACTCATATCCCTCATCAACGGCTAAGTGAACCAAATAAAGTCAGTATGAAGAATGAAAAGAAATCCCATGGAAACTCATCATCGAATTAATGTAAGAATTAGATAGTTTTGCCTTTGATCATAAATATATATAATACATTATTTAGGAGTAGAGGTATCACTATATTTTATTATTAAAATAAGACTTAGTTAGGGGTTGAATTTAATCATAAATATAAGAACTCAATATAATTTGTCTCGCTAATTTATAATTTCCCCCAAACAATCATGTTGGTTGCACATATTCATAGAGTTTCAATCCAAAGATAACTATGATAAAAGATGTTATTTTAGTAAAATCAACCCGTATTTATTACAAACAACTAACACAACTAATTTCTTTAGTCTACCCAAATTAGTTACCTAACTCTTATGTTAAGGTAGTATGAAGATATTAAAAAATGGTTATTTGCTTAAAAAAAGTGTTAGATTTCTTAAGGGCCCGTTTGGTTTGATGGAATTTGGAGGCATGGATATGGAAATGGAATTGATTTCCATATCCATGCATGTTTGGTATGATGGAATTAGCTTCCACATGGAAACCAATTCCATCAAACTCATGGATTTTCATTTTTACATGAAAAGCTTGGATTTCCAATTCCATGTTGATAATTCCATCTAAAAATTTTTCTAAAATTTTTTTAATTTGATTTAGGTAGTTTTAAAAGTAAAAAAAAGATTTTTTAATTTAAAAGAGCTTTTAGGTCTTTTCATCTAAAAATCATACCTCATTTTCAGGACATACCAAACATACTTTTAAACCTCACATCCATATCCATTTCCACATCCACATTCACATCTATTTCCATATCCATATCCATCAAAATGAATTCTGCGTACCAAACGAGCCATAAGATACCTTATTTAATAATCATCATATATTGGAACTAACCATTGATAAAAATCTCAATGTGCATTCGTATGGAATAAAGTTTTAGAGGAAAAAAAATTTTAAATTTAGAAGATAAAATGGATTGATTTGTTATATTTAAAAATAAAGTAAACATTTTAACCGGTTTCAATGTAATGTTTAGGAGTATACAAATGAGATTTATTAAATAAAAACCTGCTTGCATCCACTTCATGGGTTGAATAATTAATAATGAAGTACAGTGGATTAGTTGCTTTTCTTGTTGTGTATTGTGACTTCTCTTGTTCCATTTTAAGCTTATTGCTTCTCCTTTTCCAGGTTGATGGGAAACCACATTCTCATCTGAAGCTACAATTCTCCGGCATCTCTTGCACCGGTAAATCAGATGATGATCTTTTCTGTGCTCCCCACCACCAACTCAGAGCTGTTACGAGTTTCATCAGCCATTGTAGGATTGATTTACTTCTACTGATCAATATAGATGATGTAAAATTGTTATATATATTAATATATATATATATATATATATGTTTTCTGCAAAGTTCAAAAAGAAGCATATATGAGAACACAGACATAAAATGACATGGAAACCTAATATAATTGTCCAATAATAGCCATTCATATCCAGGAGCATGGTTAAATAAATGATGTTATAAAGAAATAAGAGGTGAAAGGACATGGCGCAGACGTACACAGCAGCAGCAGCAGCAGCAAATTAGAATTCTTGGCCGTTCCTTCTTGGTTTAGGCCCATATATAGTTCATTATGCTTTAATTTTTTTTTTTGCCATAGAAAAGTACCTTAAAAAATGGTGTGGCTCAGTGCACAAAGCTCCGACTAAACATGCTTTGATGAAGAGTGATAGATACATGTAGTCTTACTTTCACAAGGAAGAGGTTGTTTCCAGAATTTGAATATTGACCTCTAAATCATATGGGAAAACACTTTCACTTCTATTGAAAAAGATGTAATAAGTATTGAAGATCATGGAAGTAACAAGAATTATCTCACTCTAACACAGATCATATGTGTCTATATCTAGAAGAAGAATAATTTGAATCTTCCTCATTAATCCCTAAAGTTGGGTTTGTTTTAGTTTCACCCAAAAGGTTAATCATTTTGATAATTGGTAATGTCATTATATGACTTGTAATCTCCTAATAAGAAATTCATATTATCTTCGTTCTTAGTACTTGGGACAACAAAAGTAAATTAGAAAGTTGTAGATAACATTGGATGTTCATATCAGCAACAAAAGCAAATTATAACAGGTGCTATGAAAGCTTTGAAAAGATATCAGTACATATAAAGGTGTACACACATCCCTATTAAAAAAGATACCTAAATTTAATTTCAAATAATATTTTAAATATGATTATCTCCATTAATAAGATATTGTGCATACAGCGAAAAACACACTTTCAATATTTTCTTTCAGACTGAAACAATAGGACTACCAATCTCTGAAAGAGTACAAAAAGAAGAAAAGAGAAATGCATAATTGTATTTTGAGTTATCTTGACATTGCCAATGAACAGATGAGTACTCTTGCCAATGAACAGAAGAGTACTGGCGGGAAGGGAGAGAATGGGTTCGTTTGGAAAAGCGGCGGAGGAGTGCTTTTACCATTTATGAGGTAAATGTGTGAAGGAGATTATCTCGTTTTACGGAAAAACACTGTTGAACATGCTTTTAGGGTGTTCAATGGCTTTGCCAAACACCTCAGTAATTCTCTATAGAGTACTGGTGCCAATGAACAGGAAAAATACCGTCCCTCGCAAGTGTGATATTGAGTTATAGTTTTATGGACATGGGGGATTAATTGCAAATGTAAAATGACATTTTACTCTTGGTTATTTAAATTTAAATATAAGAGAGAAAGGCATAAAGAAAAAGGTATGAATGTCTTTTCACATTTATCATTAATATAACATATATGACTAGGACTCAATTTTATGATTAGCATAGATTTGATGACAATTTATTATGCTCTTCGGAATTTGTACGTAATTTCCTCTTTATTATGGGAAAATTAGAGTAAACGACATAGGCTAGACTGAATGATGTACGGGGCGAATCATAAGAATTTCAATCATTTAAAAGGATTGATTATCAAAATATAACTCACGAATGCCACAGCATAAATAATACAAATCTCCAGAATATTTTTCATAAGCAAAAAAAAGATATTGTCAATAAAATTTTAGTGTTATCAATAAAATCTACGATAAACCACAGTATGAACAAATGATAATAAGCCAAAATATTGGGTATAAAATTTAACTCATTTTCTATTTTTCATGTGAATTTATAGTTGAATGATAATATTTTCTAAATAAAACACATAATCATATGTAATTAGAAAATTTAACATAATGAATATAAAGGAATATAACATACAATCCTTAGAAATTTTAAATTAGCCTATTTTACTTATATATTAGTTCCTCTTTTGTGTAATGCTATGTAATTCTTTTGTCGAATGAAATTTATTTCATCTTTCTTAAGTTTTTTTTTATAAATTTGCTCTTACTTTTTTAATTATTATTAATTATATATATATATATATATGTTATGTGTGTGTGTGTGTTTATATCAATTATTCAAAATTCGAAAGTATTGTAAACGAAAAAAAATATATGTAGCCTAATGATAGAATTAATTTTTTAAATTTTTATTATCAGAGAAAGCCTATATCTATAAACAAAATTGAACAAAAATTAATGATATAAATGGATATATAAATACCCATATCAATAATATGGATATGGATCTTAGAAAAAGAAATTTTTATTAAAATATAAAGGATATGAACTCTTTTGCAATAGCGTTGAAATGTATGTTCACTCAAATCAAAATAAAATTATTTTACATTCTTATTTTATAAACTATAAATCATGTAAAAAAAAGTAGCAGCCAAATTATTGTTGAAGTGATTAGTGGTTTAATTTTTGTTAATTCTTGAAATAACCCTATCATTCTTTAATGCGAGACCATTTAAGTTCTCATTTCTCAAATTAGAAACTTGTTTAAAATTTGTTTTATAAAACAATTTCATAAATAGATATATCAAATTTCTTTTATCTATTATATTAAGTTTTCTATTAAATATAATCATATATCTTATTTTTAAAATAATATTGTTTTATTATAAATTTACATGAAAAAAAATACACAGTTGGATATAAAGAATTTAAAAAAAGTTTAATACTTTCATGACGCTAATCAACGAACAAAACAACTAAAACAGAATCAAACAATTGTGTTCCCAACCAAAACCCTTCCCCCATCATCTTCCAACGCGACCTGAATAATGCCGTGATGAGAAGAAGCCTCAAGGCAGATCTCACGCTTGTTGCTTTCATCCTTTGACTTGAAGGTAGTCGGATTTCGCCGCTTTCTTCACCTCTTCATTTACAGGTGCGTTCGCTACTTCCGGTGGTCATGCCTCTTCTCCTTCCCCTGTTCTGAGTGCGCGCGCAAAGTTTCGGCTCTTCGTTCTTTTTTCCCTCTAGTGCGTCGGTTGTGCGTCTCTGCGCAAAACTCCGTCCTCGCTTCTGTGGGTCTTGCTATCTTTCTCTTCTCATTCCTCTGTTCTGCAAGCCGATGCCGTTTATGGGGTGGCATGGTTGTGCGATAGGTGGCTGAATACTATTCTTTCTTCTTGGTGCAAGATGTGTGCTTGAAGTTAGGGAGGACTTAGAATTCAAAAATTGAAAGGAAATTGAGGTTGAGAGGCTCATGTTGGATAGGCAATTTTACCTTAGTATTTTCCTGTTGTTTGAAGTAGAAGGGAAATGATTTAGGTTCTGTTTTGTCTTGAACTTAATATAAGTCGTGTTAAGAAATGAAATTGGAGGCTTTATAACTTTATGATGATGTTGGAAGGACAAGATTAATTTTTTTCAACTCTTATATTGGTCCTTGGGGTGGATATAAAGTGCTC
>JANTPZ010044496.1:0-10037 GCA_025593235.1 Vachellia pachyceras | reverse complement strand
TTCCCTTATAAAGGAACTTACAAGCTTCAAATAGAAATTGGAAGCACTCAATTTTGATTTTTCTACAATTAGTTATGAATTTTCAAAGTTGGTCCTAAAACCAGTGAATAGTAACTTTCACAAACTTGAAAGTTTTCAAATTGAAACTTTTGGACCCTTTGATCATAATGAGGCTTCCTTTTGATTCTAATTCACTAAGTAATGAAGCTAAGGGGTAAGTTAAGGAGTGTCACAAACAACGCTTTTCTTCATTGGGACCTAAGTGAAGAAGTTTACATGCGAGTTCCAGAAGGTTTCAACCAAAAGGGTGACACTAGAGTGTGTAGGTTGAGGAAATCCTTATATGGCTTGAAACAAGCCTCAAGGAACTGGTACAAGAAATTCACAGGTGCACTAACGAGAATTGGGTTTAGGCAATCACAAGTAGACCACTCGCTGTTTATATATCAGCGTGACTTAGTGTTCATTGTGGCACTAATTTATGTAGATGATGTCATCATCGATGGAACTCATATAGAGAGAATCAACAAAGTAAAGTCTACTTGAATGATAAATTTACCATCAAAGACCTCGAACCGCTAAAATACTTCTTGGGAATTGAGGTTGCACGATCTCCTCAGGGGATTGTGTTGAGTCAAAGAAAATATGTATTAGACTTGCTTCAGGAAACAAGAATGGAGGGTTGCAGACCAAGCAATTTTCCGATGGAACAAAACTGTAGGTTGGTAATACATGATGATGAGGAAGACAAAGACAGCGACGACAACTGAGCTGTGGATGGATCAAACTACAGGAAACTCATTGGGAAGCTGATATATCTAATAGTGATAAGACCAGACATTGTTTATGCTGTGAACACCCTAAGCCAGTACTCTTCAGAACCAAGGCAGATGCATTTGAATGCGATAGAAAGAATTTTACGGTATCTAAAGACAACACCAGGACAAGGTCTACTGTTAAGAGCAGATGGGAATCTTGAGTTAGAGGCCTTTTGCGATGCTGACTGGGCTAAATGCCCCAAGAATCGACGGTCATGCATAGGCTATCTAGTCAAGTTGGGAGACTCGCCTATAGCATGGAGGACGAAGAAGCAAGGGGTAGTCTCGTGCTCATCAGCTGAAGCAGAATATAGGGTGATGGCAAACACAGTGAGTGAGCTCATATGGTTGAGGTGGTTGCTTAAGGAGCTTGGTGCAAAACAAGAACACGCCACTCCAGTGTACTGCGACAACCAAGCATCATTGAACATCACCAGAAATCCAATTTATCACGAAAGGACAAAGCATGTGGAAATGGATTGTTACTTTGTACGAGAACGGGTGGACTCTCAAGAGATAATACCGACCAAGATATGGACCAAAGAACAAATGGCAGATATATTTACGAAAGCTCTTGGGCAAGACAAGTTTGAATACCTCAGGTGCAAGTTGGGCATCATCAATCTTCATGCTCCAACTTGAGGGGGAGTGTTGAATATCAGAGAATATCTCTTGGATATTATTGATCAGATTGCATGCGATATTATTGTTTAGATTGTATGCCTCCAGTATTACGTATGTCAAGGCTCAGTTAGTTGCGAGATGATAGGGAGATTAAAGGCAACGTTTTCTACGTGATTATTTTGCTGTCAATCCCGAAAGCTTCGCTCTGCTTTTGGTTGTATATATACACATAGCTTCACTGAATAATAGATCTCCTTTTCATCAATTTTAACAGTTTGGAAAAGCTAAACGCACGTTCAACAATTTTTTTCACAAAACGAAATAATCTCCTTCACATATTTACCTCAACCTACATAAAAGTAATTTTCTACTACGTTCCCAAACGGGCACCATATCTCATTTGGTGAGAGTGCTGTATACTAACTTCTATTGTTTCCGAACATTAAGTGATGGAGATGAAGGAGGGAGTGCTTTCACGATGAAAATGGCGTGGCTGCTGTGCGAGCGCTATAATACTATTTCTAGTGTTAATCGACACTGCAAGGTTCATGTTCACACACAATTTAACCATGTTCTATGTCTTACGAACAAGGTCTATTTCAAAAACAAATTAAACCAACAGCTTAGTGATGGATACTTTATAAAAGGAATTATGCACAGAGAAATCTGATTTTTTTTTTTTTAATGGCGTATGTTAAGTTAAACTCATGGTATTGGGGATAACGTACCGGACTTTATTTTTTCTATCGAAATAATGGACTTTTATTGATTTATCAAATCCACTATACAAATGCAATGGGTCTACCTCATATATACCTCATGAGAGACCTACTGTACAAGTCAGTAGCCTAACTTATTGCACGAGATAATAATCAAAATTTGTAGTCCTAATCACCTCCAGCATAAATTTCTTTTTGTTTTTTTTTTCGTTTGTCTGATGACATGAATGGCATAAATTTCTAAATATTAGCAGGTTGGCATACTAAGAAAATATGTCCCACTTACAGCAATCACTGAGAAGCATAATATGACCAACCAAGAGAGAAAATGCAATAACTACAGAACTATGTATAACAAAAAGTTCCGTTTATCAAGCCATTGAATAAATAATTTTAAAAACATGAAGAAAAATAAAAGATTGAATGAGTACCAACTAGTGCATACAGCTTGTAGCAGTTGTTCCAGCTTTATCCATTTATAAGATGGCTTAACTCTTTCTTTGTTTTTTTTGGCTCACAGTCCATACTAATCAGCTTACTCAAATTCTCTTATGGTTCAAGAACCGGATGATAGCCAGTTATCAAATTTAAAAGCATGCCTCACTAGGTACAACAAATTTTTTTACGGGAAGTTATCCTATTTGAGACATTATGGGGTGTTAAATGTGAATGTGACTCTCAATGGATATTTAAACTTTAGTTCAAAATGTTGTGAGGCAACAGCTTCTTCTATTAGATCAAACTTCAGTCATTATATGCATTCACGGTTAATACAGTTGCCTTACATTTTCGTAATATATCTCCATGTCACACAAGTGGAGAAAAAGTTTCAATCTTTGGGGTTTATAGCGTTTGTATCAAATCCTCCAAGTCATTTTAAATAAATCATGCATCAACTTTTCTGATAACACATTAAAGATCTTGCATTCACTTTTTAATTTTGAAATTTATACTAAAGAAAGTGTTTTGTTCGGTTTCATTTTAAGGGTAAAAATGAATTGAGTATCGTGTTGAATTTTGTGTTTAAGATATTTAAATCGATTCAATTTCACGTCTCCACAAATAGACTTTAAAATCCTACGTTATCCCCCTTCACACATAAACATTTCATTTTAACAATAATAACATGTAACTAAGTTAAAATGCCACTTGTGTTTTCCCAAAAAAAAAAAAAACACCAGTCATTTGCACTAAACAAAGCATTAACTGGACTTAAGGGTTTGTAAAACCCATGTGCCACAACATCGACAAAGATAATGATGTGCGTCTTCGTTGACAAAGATAGCATGAGTCTCACTCCACGAATTTCTACCAAATATCTGAATTTTTGTTTAATTCATTTTCCCAAAACACTAACCCTCTAGTTTTTACTATAAGATGTATATAACTAATTTAATGATTAAAGATATTAGTTAAGTTAGTTTCCTGAAATAATGGGGTGTTGTTTATCCGAAAATACCTCTATTAATTATGTGTTAAAACTATCACTTAATAGAACCTTTAAATATGCATTCTATGGAATATAGAGTATTATATTTAAAGACTAACGTGAATTATTGCCTCACTCTTATGTTAGAAATCGAACAGAAGTAGTAGTAGGTGAGGGTACCCTTATCCCAAGATTTTCCAGTTTGCATTACAGTGTCCTAAAGTTGACAAGGACTATTCGTTTGTAGCCTTCCTTCCTTTTTTCTTGGCCCAAGTCATTTGGAAATGACCATTTTGCTGTTTTTTTCTGTAAGTTGGGTTTTATCGTAAATAAAATATACCTTTAATTATTTAAGTTTTTGTATTAAATATTTGTTTAGACTTTAAATTTATAACGTATATTTTTAATCCCTTAGTGTTGACACTGTTGGCTCACACTAACAAAAGTACTGACTTATTAATTTCTTATTGGAAATATATAAATTAAAAATATTTTAATTTAACGCATAAAGGGTGCATAAAATTCGAAGAGTGGCTATTTCCCAAATTTGAAACTGTTAATACAGTTGCTTGAGGTTCCTTAAATATATTTTGGTAGTATATCTCCATGTCGCTAGTGGAGAAAAAGTTTCAACCTTTGGAGTTACGTGCGTTTGTCTCAAGTCTTCAAAATCATTTTAAATAATTCATGCATCTACTTTTCTAAAAGCAAATTAAAAGTCTTGCGTTCACTTTCTAATTTTGAAATTTATACGAATACGAATTCATAACGTTTTTTGGCACGACAACTTTCTTTTAAAATATTAAAGATAGAGAATAAATGGATAAAAAAAACATATATAGAAAACGAGGGATATGAGCTGTTTCTTTGCCACCCGTAAGGAATTTCCATGGAAGTGTTTGGTTTGGATTCTTTTTAAGGGTAAAATGAACCTGGTGCCTAAACTATTTTTAAAAATACATTCAATGCTATAAAGTATTAGAGTGTGTTATAAAAAAAAGTATTAAAGTGTGAAATTTTGAATTTATAATGTTTAAATCTATTCAATTTCACCTTTCCACAAACAGAGTTAAAATCCAACGTTATGCCCCTTCACACATAAACATTTCATTTTAACGATAATAGCATGTAACTAAATTAAAATACCACTTATGTCCTTCCCAACAAAAAAAAAAAATACCCCTCATTTGCCCTAAAGGAAGATATTTAGGGCTTGTAAAATCCATGTGCCATGATGTCAACAAAGATAACAATCAGCTTCTTTGTCATACATGATTCCATTCGCCGAATTTCTACCTACATATCTTAATTTTGGGATAACTCATTTTTTAAAACACTAGCCCTCTAGCTTTTTATATAAGATCTAGATAACTAATTAAAGATATTAAGACAATTAAGTTAGTTATTTATAATAAATGTGTGTTACTTTTTTTAAAAATATCTCTATTAATTATGTGTTGAAGCTACCACTTAACAGAAACCCGTTAACACATGCATTCAACTGGGATATAGAGTGTTATATTTAAGACAAAATTGAATTATTGCCTAATGCTTGTACTAAAAATCGAATAGTAGTAGTAGGTGAGGGAATCCTAATCCCAAGATGCTCCAGTTCGCATGACTGAGATGTAAAGTTGACGAGGACCACTCTTTTTATAGTCTTCCTTTCTTTTCTTTCCAGCCCAAGTCACACGCAAATAACAATTTTTTTATTTTGGTTTTTCACAAGTATATATATATATATATTTAGTTATTTAAGTTTTCATGTACGAGGTTTTAATTTAGTTAAATTTACAAATTATATTTTTAATTCCTTAGTGTTACACCATTAACTCACATTAACGGAAAATACCAACTTATTAATTTTTTTATTTTAAGTATATTAATTAAAAATATTTTAATTTATCTTTCAGACAGTGAGCATGAAAATAATGGTAATGTTATTATCATGAAAGTTATGGTTTCAAATCTTGAAAACAACCTCAGAGATTAAGGTTGTAGACGTCTATCATTCTCCATGGGCTTGTTTGTTGGAGCGTTTGAAAAGTCAAACGCACGTTCAACAATGTTTTTTTCAAAAACGAGATAATATCTTTTTGACATATTTACCACGACTTGAGTAAAAGTTCGTATCTACCGCGTTCCCAAATGGGTACCATATCTCATTTGATGAGAGTGTTGTATACTAGCTTCTATTGTTTCCGGACATTAAATGATGGAGACGAAGGAGGGAGTGATTTCACGATGAAAATGGCGTGGCTGCTGTGTCTGCGCTATAATACTATTTCTAGTGTTAATCGACATTGCAAGGTTCATGATCACACACAATTTAACCATGTTATATGTCTTACTAACAATTTCAATTTCGAAAACAAAATAAACCAACAGCTCATTGATGGATACTTTATAAAAGGAATTATGCACAATGAAATGTTTTTTTTAATGGCGTATGTTAAGTTAAACTCATGGTATTGGGGATAACGTACCGGACTTTTTTTTCCCCTATAGAAGTAATGGATTTTTATTGATTTATCAAAGTCACTATACAAATGCAATGGGTCTACCTCATATAGACCTCATGAGATGAGAGATTTACTGTACAAGTCAGTAGCCTAACTTATTGCACAAGATAATAATCAAAATTTGTTGTCCTAATCACCTCCAGCATAAATTTCTTTTTGTTTTTTGTTTTCGTTTCTCTGATGACTTGAATGGCATAAATTTCTAATACTAAAAAAAGATGTCCCACTTACAGCAATCACTGAGAAGCATAATATGACCGACCAAGAGAGAAAATGCAATAACTACAGAACTATGTATAACAAAAAAGTTCCGTTTATCAAGCCACTGAATAAATAAATTTAAAAACATGAAGAAAAATAAAAGATTGAATTAGTACCAATTAGTGCATACAGCTTGAAGCAGTTGTTCCAGTTTTATCCATTTGTAAGATGGCTTAACCCTTTCTTTGTTTTTTGGCTCACAGTCCCTACTAATCAGCTTACACAAATTCTATTATGGTTCAAGCCTGGATGATAGCTAGTTATCAAATTTAAAAGCATGCCTCACTTGTTAAAAAAAAAAAAAAATCTTTCACGAGAAGTTATCCTATTTGAGACATTATGGGGTGCTGAATGTGAATTTGCCTCCCAACGGATATTTAAACTTTAGTTCAACATGTTTTGAGGTAATAACTTCGTCCATTAGGTCCAACTCCAGTTATTATATGCATTCACGGTTAATACAGTTGCCTTACATTTTCGTAATCTATATCTCCATGTCACACAAGCAGAGAAAAAGTTTAATCTTTGGGGTTAATAGCGTTTGTATCAAATCCTCCAAGTCATTTTAAATAAATCATGCATCAACTTCTCGGATAACACATTAAAGATCTTGCATTCACTTTCTAATTTTGAAATTTATACTAATGAAAGTGTTTTGTTTGGTTTCTTTTTAAGGGTAAAAATGAATCGAGTATCGTGTGGAATTTTGCATTTAATATATTTAAATCGATTCAATTTCACGTCTCCACAAATAGACTTAAAATCCATCGTCATTTCATTTGAACAATAATAACATGTAACTAAGTTAAAATGGCACTTGTGTTTCCCCAAAAAAAAAAACCACTCATTTGCACTAAACAAAGCATTAACTGGACTTTAGGTTTGTAAAACCCATGTGCCACGATATCGACAAAGATAATGATGTGCATCTTCGTTGACAAAGATAGCATGAGTGTCACTCCACGAATTTCTACCAAATATCTGAATTTTTGTATAATTCATTTTCGAAAACACTAACCCTCTAGTTTTTAGTAGAAGATGTACATAACTAATTTAATGATTAAAGATATTAGTTAAGTTAGTTTCCTAAAATAATGGGGTGTTTTTTTTCCGAAAATACCCCTATTAATTATGTGTTAAAACTAACACTTAGTAGAACCTTTAACATATGCATTCTATGGAATATAGAGTATTATATTTAAAGACTAATGTGAATTATTGCCTCATTGTTATGTTAGAAATTAAACAGAAGTAGTAGTAGGAAACCGGCGAACCAGCCACTGATCCGGTCCAGTTGAGGTTTTGACCCCGGGTTGGGGTCAAACTGGTCAACCCGGGGTTGACCCGGTCAACCCACCCGGTTGGGTTGACTCGGTCATCTTTTTTTTTTTTAAATTTTCTTGCAAAATTTATTAGAATGAAGGTGAAGTTGTTGGATTAAAATGTGATACGAACAATAGAAGCTAAGAAGTATGAACCAATGGTTGATGAATTATGATTTTCTTGATTATTGAAAGGCATATATACACATGTTAGATAGAAAATAGGGGGTGCTAAGATAAATAAAGACAATACGATCAATTATAGTATAAATAAAAGGATAAATCTATATACACTCTAGAAGAGTACAAATTGGTAATTTCCCAACTAACCTTCTATACTATCATTTTGTTGCATATTGATTGCTCTTATCCCATTTGTAAAATACATGAAGGATAACATTTTGATGTTGGAAGGGAAAACAAAATGTGAGCAGCAAAAAAAAAAAAGTCCCTTTACCATATATATATATATTTTGTATTTTGTTAAGATGAATATTTTGAAACAGTAAATAATGTTGGATGATAGATAGTCTATAAGTATATTATTGATTTGATAATTGTTATTTTGTTAATAATGGAATTTACTACTTTTTTTTGAAATTCTCAATAGTTTTATTGTATTAATATATGCTAATATTTATTTTTTTATTCCTTACCGGTCTGACCCCGGTTTGACTCCAGTCTAACCCACTGACCCTTAACCCACTGCCTTGGCCGGTTCAGTCACCGATCCGGTTTTAATAACCTTGTTTGCATTACAGGGTCGTAAAGTTGACAAGGACTATTCGTTTGTAGTCTTCCTTCCTTTCCTTTTTCTTGGTCCAAGTCATTTGGAAATGACAATTGCTGTTTTTTCTGTAAGTGGCTTTTTCGTAAATAAAACATACCTTTAATTATTTAAGGTTTTGTATTAAATTTTTGTTTAGACTTTAAATTTATAACGTATATTTTTAATCCCTTAGTCTTGACACTGTTGGCTCACACTAACAAAAATGCTGACTTATTAATTGCTTATTGTAAATATATAAATTAAAAATATTTTAATTTAACCCATAAAGGTGTATAAAATTTGAAGAGTGGCTATTTCCAAAATCTAAAACTGTTAAAGTTGCTTGAGGTTCCTTAAATATATTTTGGTAGTATATCTCCATGTCGCTAGTGGAGAAAAAGTTTCAACCTTTGGAGTTACGTGCGTTTGTATCAAGTCTTCAAAGTCATTTTAAATAATTCATGCATCTGCTTTTCTAATGACACATTAAAAGTCTTGCATTCACTTTCTAATTTTGAAATTTATACGATAGGAATTCAAACTTTTTTTGGCACGACAACTTTCTTTTTAAATATTAAATGGATATGAGCTGTTTCTTTGCCACTCGTAAGGAAATTACCATGGAAGTGTTTGGTTTAGTTTCTTTTTAAGGGTAAAATGAACCTGGTGCCCTGAACTATTTTTAAAAATACGTTCAACACTATAAAGTATTAGAGTGTGTTATATAAAAAAAGTATTAAAGTGTGAAATTTTTTGTTAATTATGATTAAATCGATTCGATTTCACCTCTCCTCAAACAGAGTTAAAATCCAACGTTATGCCCCTTCACACATAAGCATTTCATTTCAGTGATAATAACATGTAACTAAATTAAAATGCCACCTTCGTTCTTCCCAACAAAAAAAAAATCCCTCGTTTACACTAAACGAAGATATTTTGGGTTTGTAAAACCACTGGCGGACCTATATTAATATTTTGGTGAGCGGGTGCAGCCGCATCCCCTGAATTTCAGAAAATTAGGTATATATTAGTACTATATAATTATTTTGCATCCATTTATTTACTAATTTTGAACCCACTAAATTTTTGCTCAAATTCTTATTAAAACATATTAAGAATAAGTCCCACTTATCTTATAAAAAAATAGTTTGCACCCTTTAGTTAGGGTCCTGAGTCCGCCATTATGTAAAACCAATGTGCCATGACGTTGACAATGATAACGATATGCGTCTTCGTCTTACATGATTCCATTCCGCAAATTACTACCTACATATCTTTTTTATGGCATAACTCATTTTTTAAAACACTAGCCCTCTAGTTTTTTGTATAAGATCTAGATAACTAATTTAAAGATTTTGAGAAAATTAAGTTGGTTATTACTAATAAATGTGTGTTATTTTTCATAAAATATCCCTATTAATTGTGTTGAACTACAACGTTGTTGGAAATTGTGCCCTAGGGCCAATCATTGTACTTCGCACATTATTTATTTTAATGAATTTTCTCCATTTAATTATCATAAACTTTGCGTGTTTATTATGATAATTGCATCCATGGGCAAATTATGAATATT
>JANTPZ010044495.1:0-12236 GCA_025593235.1 Vachellia pachyceras | reverse complement strand
CAGGACTACTTGCTTCAACAGATTTCTTGTTTGTTTCATCTACCTGGCTCCCGTGGATGAGATTTTTACGGCTAAATGCCTCAACCAATTCCTGGTTTGTCTCGCCAACTTGGCTAACATTAATTGCATTTCCATTTCCATATGCTTCATTGAATTCCTTGTTTCTTACATCCACCTGCCTACCATTGACCACATTACCATTGCCAAACAACTCACCCTCAACACTACTATGCTGCCCAGAAAGCATTTTGTCAATTGTGTCCTGAAGATTGCTAGGCCCATGATGGTTTTCATTTGGAGATGCAGCAAAGCTTATACTAGGATCTACAGAAATTGAACCTAACAGACCTTGTTCCAAAACCTGGTCAGAGGGATGCTCCTCTAAAGTGAACTTAGCAGGCCCCAACACTATATTCTCTTGGATTATATCTCGGACAATCTCCCGTACTGTGTAGAAAGAACCACCGACTTCCTTGTGGGTAAGATAGGTGATGGGATGCTTCCATTGCTAGACTCTTGGTACCTGAAGCAAAGTTTTCAGTCAAGTGAAACTAAAGTGAGGCACTACATTCAATATGACACTGGCAAAAAGGGCTTTGATTGAGAGTAAAGTTAATGACAAGAATAATCTGGGAATCTTCTAAGAACTCAACCTCCCAATATACAATCCAGAGAGAGCTAAAAGTTGAGTAATATCATCTGTACATAAAAAGGGATTGATTAAAGATGTAAAATAAACTGGTCATATTAAAAATTAATATTAAGATTTCAATCTATGGAGTCCCATCTACCCAATCCGGATACAGTTAGATAAGGAAGTTAAATAATTGTCAGACTTCAAATATCATACCAATGAATTTGACATAAAAGAAATATAGGAAACAGGAGAGGAGGGAGAATCAGAAAGGGAAATATGGAGCAGGGATATCTCAGCCTAATTACAACCTACCCAATCCCCCTTATTTATAGAACTAAGAACTCATCAACTAACTCCCATATTATTAGTGATATATCAGAATTTATAACATCAAACCGTTCAAGCAAGTTATATGGGTAATGACGAAAGCAAAGAAGTGTGCTACATTCCAAACAAAAAAGCTACCTACCTTAAACAAAAATTTGGAATGATCATATATGAAAACTACCAAAATAAAACATTAGACAGGAAAATGTCAAAGAAATTGCATAACTCTTCAAATTCATCAATACAGGTAAATCGTGCCCAACAGTTCACCATAACCGAGAGTATGTTACATGCCCTCAATTCCATGCATTATAGACATGATTTACTTCAGGCATCTACACATCATCCCAGAAATGAAAATGGAATGACCAACCATTACCAAACAATATCAGAATTGATGAGAACAATGTGTAAAATTAGCCTTAGTGTCCACTTGTCCACGTCAATATGACTCTTTTGCAAAAGCACAAAAGAGATTCGGGCATAGAGACAGATTCCTTCCGAGAAAAGAAGAAATGTACAAGTTCTTTAAAAAAAAATTAAGGGTTATATAGCATTTTTGCCGCAGAAGTTTTTTTAGGACTAGATTCACCCTGAAAGTTTATAAAACGTAACATTTTTTACCTGAACCAACATATCTGTAACAGACGTTTATTTTCATTCGAATGAGGTATATGTTCATGAATGTCTCATCTTCAGCTATCCTAATGAGCTCTGAGATGAAGACACTAGTTAGTTGCAAATTAAATTCTTATTAAGATTTAATATGTTTACAAAACAAATATTATTATAATAAATTATGAAATTTTAATAAATCAAGAAATAAATTATTATTTTTAATTTCATAATTATTATTTTAATAATAATAATTTTTTTATTTTTTATTAATTACAAAAAATAATAATTAATATTAAAATTTCTATTCTTGAAAAAAAGAAAGTAAATATATAATTTTATTTATAAAACTTTAATAAATCAAATTTCAAAATTTATTAAAAATTTGTATTTAAAATTATTTTATTTAAAGTCATATAATATTTAAAATTATTAAAGGCTTATTAAAATAGTTTATTAAAAATAAAAAAGATTTGTTTACAAATATATAGGATTTTAAAAATATTATAATTCGTTTATAAAAAATTCGTTTTTAAAATTATTTATAAAAAACATATTACTATCCATGTGATGTAGAAGAAAAATCGTTTAAAAAATATTAATAAAAAATATATTACTTTTACATCGTATGGATTACCGGTGTAAAAGAATTTCATTTTATTAATATTAATAAAAATTATATTACTTTTAGACTGCAAGGTAATCCGTGTAAAAGAAATTCGTTTTTACTAAAATTAATAAAAATATATTATTTATACACCGCACGGATTACCGTGTGATGTAAAAGTTTTAACATTTTTATTAACATTTTTAAAATCAAAGTCTTTTCAACCGCACGGATAACCATGCAGTGTATAAGTAATATATTTTTTATTAAATTAATAAAAATGAATTTCTTTTATACCGTACGAATTACTATGCAGTGTAAAAGTAATATTTTTTAATAAATTAATAAAAACGAATTTCTTTTACAACGTAAGGATTATCGTGCAGCGTAAAGTAATATATTTTTATAAAATTAATAAAAACAAATTTCTTTTACACTGCACAGATTACCGTGCGGAGTAAAGTAATATATTTGTTATAAATATTTTTTAAAATGATTTTATTTATAAATGAATTATAATATTTTTATAATCCTACATATTTTTAAGAAAACCTTTTTTATTTTTATATGGTGTATTTATCTTTAAATAAATTTTAATAAATAGTATAATATATTTTAAATTAAAAATTTATTCATATTAAGATTTATATTATAATTTTTTAAAATTTATATTAAAATTTTTTAAAAATATATTTTAAGATTTTCTAAAATTTATTAAAATATAAATACACTATATAAAAATAAAAAAAAGGTTTTCTTAAAAATATGTGGGATTATAAAAATATTATAATTCATTTATAAAGAATATAATTTTAAAAAATACTTATAAAATAATATATTACTTTTACACCGCACAGTAATCCATGCGGTGTAAAATAAATTCATTTTTATTATACTAATAAAAAAATATAATAATTTTACACAATACTGTTATATGTGCTGTCTAGAAGAAATCCATTTTTATTAATATAATAAAAAAAAATATTATTTTTACACCGCACTGTTATCCGTGCAGTGTAAAAGATTTTATTTTAAAAATGTTAATAAAAAAGTTATAACTTTTACATTGAATGGTAATCGGTATGGTGTAGAAGTAATATATTTTTAGTTAATTTTTTAAAATAAATTTCTTTTACACCGCACGGTTTACCATGCAGTGTAAAAGTAATATAGTTTTTATTAGTATTAATAAAATGAAAGTCTTTTACACTGCACGGATTACTGTGCGGTGTAAAATTAATATATTTTTTATTAGTTTTTTTAAACGATTTTTCTTTTACTGGATAGTAATATATTTTTTATAAATAATTTTAAAAATGAATTTCTTTATAAACGAATTATAATATTTTTATAATCCTATATATTTTTAAACACACATTTTTTTATTTTTAATAAGCCTTTAATAATTTTAAATATAACATGATTTTAAATAAAATAATTTAAATACAAATTTTAATAAATTATGAAATTAGATTTATCAAACTTTTCAAATCAAATTATATGTTTACTTTCTCTTTTTCAAAATTATAAATTTTAATAGTAATTATTTTTTAGTAATTAATAAAAAAATTATTATTATTAAAATAATAAATGTGAAATTAAAAATAATAATTTATTTCTTGATTTATTAAAATTTCATAATTTATTATAATAATAATAATATTTATTTTTAAACATATTAAATCTTAATAAGAATTTGCAGCTAACTAGTGTATTCATCTCCAAAACTCATAAGAATCGCTGAAGATGAGGTATTCATTCGAATGAACATATGCCTCATTCGAATGAAAACAAACGTCTGTTACAGATCCATTGGTCCAGGTAAAAATACTACGTTTTATAAACTTCTAGGGTGAATCTGGTCCCAAAAAAACTTTCGGATGCACAGTGCTCCAACATGTATACTTCCATGGCAAAAATTCTACTTTACCCAAAATTAAAAATAAAAGTACAGAAGATGAATATCTCGAAATCGAACAATTCAACAAATGAAGATAAAGCATAGTATAATTACTTCTTGATAAAGGTTTCAACCATTGCCTTCCTTTCCTTTTTCGAACTGCGAATCCTTGATTTTCTGACTTCAGACACATTGCGCTTGGCAAGGGCAAAGGTTTGCCCAGCCCAGGCACCCTTTACAGCATGCATCAGCAAAATGCGAAAGAGCACATACTATAACGATTGACTATGACAACCAAGGAACGAAGCTAAACACGCTCCTAAACCCTGACGATATGGAGAGAGGACGAAGGAGATGGTGAGCGACTAGTGAAAGGACCCTTTGGTGGCAAAACTATATTTTTAGTGTGGAAAATGAAAAGGATAATCTTTTTTGGGCAAATCCCATACAAAGCATTTAAAATTGTAAAAAGATAAATCAGATTTTGAATTTTCATAATCTAAATTAATGCAGTGGATCAAATAGGGATTTAAAAGTGTTAGTGGAAAGATGATATTGCCCATGAATATTGAAAAAGAAAGATGCCGTTATAAGGATCATCACTATTCATCCGAATAAAACTAATGAAATTTTTTTCATTTAGATAAATTGTATGTTATCTTCAACTCATCGTAATGAGTATAATTTGATGTTAAAATGGTATGGACCATCTCTAGGTGGAGATGACAATTCATAAAAGTTATGTTTGAATTAAAGTAATCAGTATTTTTTTGTTCTAGGATTAAGAAAGGTTGTTTCATCTACATTCTTTAATTGATCTAGGTTCAAAATCCTCATTTTCATTGATTATTTTAATAGTAACATTATATGTAAATGTTGTCGACAATTACTTTTTCTCGATTCCACATTTTTCCTATAGTGACATAACTTATTGAGATCTCTTCATCATCAGGTACCTGAACCTTTTCTGGGGTCGTTTAGTTAGTTATGTCTTGATTTTCTTCTATAGAGACAACCCTCTCAACTCAACCATCTTGATTATCTACTTCCTTTTTCTTTCCAAGATTTTAATCTTTGGAACCTATCGGTTTAGCACGCTTCAGGCGTGACTTAAATTCATTTGCATTTATCGGTTGTTCTTTTGGGACATCAATCACAGTGGAAGCATTTTTATCTGGAATGTGAGATTTGGTAATCCTCTTGAGGTTGGTAAATGCATCTAGCAGTTGATTTACAATGTTTTGTAAATGAATTATCTTTTAAACTTCATATTCATATTGTTGTGTATAACACCTCATGAGGTAGTAGCAACCTTACTTGATTTTTCTTCGACATTATATTTATAATCTGTATTCTCTACTTTACTAACCCAGAAGAAGCTGCAAAATTTCCATCCTTGTCACAGTTGCAACGGCTATGAGAAAAATTTACACCTATGACCATGCAGATACTTGATGGGATTGTGGGTAGTGGTCTAACGTATGAATTCAGTATCGACAAGGATGATGTGAAACAATTCCTATCGCTGGAGGACCTAGATATAGCATGGCTTAAGTTTGCAATCTTGTAAGTTTTTTATATTTCTAACTTTAATTGATGATGTCATTTTTAGGTTTTATATAATTCACTATTTCCTTTATTATTTAACTCTTTAATAGAACCTTCCACAATATTTGCGTCAACGTTTCTAGAGATGATTTGTATAGATTTGTATGTCCTGCGAATACAACAAAGAGTTATAATTCTCTACAACACAGAGTGCATTATGTTGGGAATATAGTAAGAGCAAACATTAATCAAAAGCTGTGTTACCTAGAGCCCATAATTGAAATGTATGGAATTATAGTTATCCCTTTAACACATTTAACCGAATTGGTAATAATTAACTTTTTTTGCTAACTTCATTTTCATTTATATGTGTTATTGTAGTCATCATTGGAGTCTTTGTGTTGTCTGCCCTCTCGTAAATACTGTGTATTGGTTTGATCCGTTTGCTGGCAGAAAGGCAGGGGACGACCAAAAATACGTATTTTATACGTAAGTTTTTCCATTTGTAAATTATTGCTTTTAAAGATGTTTAAATATGTTGTTTTCATATGTAACGATTGTCAATTCAATTGTAGCGTACTCAAGAGATACCGATTTATGGGCGGTAAACATGAAAGTATAAATAGAACTACACAGTGGTCTCATCCAAAAGTAAGTACTTTGACTTTAAGTTCTTTCATTGAGAGTCGTTTTATCACTTTATACGTTTTAACAATATCTTTTTATCTTTAGTGCCCTCGACAATCAGGCAATACTAAGTGCGGATATTATGTCATCATTTACATGTATAGTATCATTTAGAGTGGATTGACTAGAGCTTTATAAGAGGTAATACGTAATCTATCAAATATTGATAAGTTAATCATTTAGTTTGATGAATTTTAATTGGTCTAATTGTTTTAAAATTTGTAGATTTTTTATAATGACGATGCTTACTTGGCTGCTGACATTGATTTGATCAGAGATTTGTTGGCTAGACGTCTTCTTGACTTGTAATAATGCTTATTTCTTCAAAGTGAATATATAGTTCTAACTCTTAATGTCAACTTTTATAGAGTTAATTAGATTGATGAATTGTGTTTCTCTGCTACAAATGTACAATGATCTTTGCTCAGTAAATGAGACGATGACTTTTGTGTTTCGCTACCACAAGGATCTTGGCTTAGGTAGATATATACGTCTAACTCTTGATGAATTTTGTGTTTCTCTGCCACAATGACTTTTGTTTTTAACTCAGATATGTGTTTGTTATGTCTGGACTTGATCTACTGTACAAAATAGAATTACCTACTACAAACTAAATTAGATGTAGTAAATGGGTTAAATAAAATTGAACATAACATTTTTTTTAAAAAAATATTCATATGCCCTATTTAGTATATAGGATGTTATAGGGTACACCTTACAACGTCCTATATTTGAAGATAGGGCGCCGTAAGATACGCGCCTTTCATGATATAGGGTGCCATAGGCCTTAACTTCTACTTTCATCACATACACACCCCCTGAGGAAAGGTGCCAATTGGGGTAAATATAGGGCGTAAAAAGTATCTTTTGTAGTAGTGATGTGAAATCCTTAAATTGAAGAATCTTCTGACTCTTCAATGGATGTCCATGTGTGTTTTCAATAATTCTTCCTATCATAGTTGACTTAGGATGGCCTAATCGGTCATGTCAAACAATAAATGTATTTTTACCAATAAGCTTGTGGCTTACCATAACATTTGTCTCAATTGTTAATACTGGTATAGTACAAACCAGAAGATAATGTAGTGAATTTTTTCAACACACATTTCTCTTGATATCTATCGATTGTAATATGTAGATATTTAACATTTTTTTCATCCATAGTCTCAATGTGATACCTATTTTGGTGAATATCTTTAAAGCTCAACAAATTTGTTCAAGACTCAGAGGGATATAAAATATCATCAATCACAAATTTTATCCCTTTGGATAATATTATGATTACTCTCCCGGAACCTTCAATTAATTTTATATTACATACTATAATATTAATGCTTGCACTTTTTATTGTTAGATGAGAAAAATATCATTTATTTTTAAGTATAGTGTGTTGTTGCACTGTCTATAAGGCAAGTATATTTGTTCTTATATCAAATGATTGAAACATCCATAATCTTAAAACAAAAAAGAAATGTATTAAAACAAGGTCAAAATACATAATAAGCAATAATGCCCTCATATGAAAAAGGAATGAAAGGAAAGCATAAACTAGTTTCAAAATCATAATTAAATAAACTAAAACACAGTTATTATACTAGCTTCCAACCAAACTCGTCTAATCATGATTCTCGAAGAAATCAGCCACATCTAAGTGCGTCATAGTATCAAGGCTAGTAACATCATCTTTGAGTATGACATCATTGTTGTTGTATGTCTCATTATCATTTGGAAGAGCTAAATTTACTTCCACATTATTCACACTTTTTTATTGAGGCTTGATAAAGTTTGGTTAAGTGCTCAGGTGTACGACATAGACATGACCAATACCCTTTTATACCACATCAATAATATTGATTCTCAACAACTTTTAGAGGACCATTCTTATCCCTTTTGTACCCACCATTATGGTTTTTTATTGGGTGGGTATTAGAATTATCCTTACTTCTACCTCCATCACTACTAGAAAATCACATATTAATGAGGAAAATTAGCGACGACTTTGATATTCCTCTCTAAAATGTCTAATTAGCGAGGAATTTGGTGAGGAATATTATATTCAAATTAGCGAGAAAAATTAGCGACAATTTAGATATCATTCTCTAAGTTACCTAATTAGTGAGGAATTTAATGAGAAATATTATATTCCTCTCTAATTTTTCAAATCAGTGAGGAAAATTGTTTACTGTAATATTGAGTTATTTATATTATTTTTAACATGAAATTTTGGAGTAATAAAGGAGTTAATATATTTTACTTTTTTTCAATTTCCCTCCAAACCCTCAAACTCTAATATTTTTTTTTTTCAATTTCCCTCCAAACCCTAGTTTCATCGTCCCTTTGGTTCTCACTTCTTACTATTCTCAGCGCACAAATTTTCATCCAGCCTCGTCATTCACCCAGCTCTAGCCCCACTTTGTCCAGCTCCAGCCAGTCCCATTGTCATCTCGGTCAGGCGCGAGCTCAGGCGCGATGATCAGCACGTTCGCCGTCCATGTTCAGTCCGTTGCCCAGCTTCATCCCTACCTTCGTACAGCTTGTTCATCCATCGTCTTCCATCGATTTTAAATATTTAGAATTATGAAAAGTGCCATCGATATTTGAGTTGAATAATGAAACTGTATTGTTAATGAAATTGTCTTGTTGGACCTATTTCCATTATGAAAGAATAGGTGCTACATTTATATTGAGGGTATTGGTTTATAATATTGAAAATGTTGCATTGAGAACCTGTAAAATTGATAATGGTATATGATAAGTTTCTTTATCATTTATTGATATATGAGAAGGAGTGGTGGATGTTGACTTGATGGGAGATTATTTTAAAGTATAAAGAGGTGATTTTCTTGTACAAAAAGAGGAAATAAGATGTTGGGCTAACAGGTGTATACTAGTTAGTCCTTTGACCCATTTGTATTTGATAGAGTAATGACACTCTACTATTATAGTAGAGGGGGAACCCATGACCCGATCTTGTACTCTGTGGATTTTGGCCAGTTCATATCACTTGATAGAAGAGCTTGAGATTTATACTAGCCATGGGTTCAATCAGAAGAAATAAGGGAGGTCAAAGAAATAAATCTTGTGCACGATTTTTGTGCAACTTTATGATTATATAAGCCTGAGATTATGATGTCATAAATTGATATATATATATATATGTGCTTATATATATGTTCACTAAGTGATATTTTGTTATGATGTTATATTTAATGTGACCATCCCACTTGACATCTCATACCAATGAGATAGATTTGTTGGTTACTGAGACTTTTGTCTCACCCTATTATTTTAACTTTTTCCCATGTGGTAGTTCTTGTATTGGTCATCAGGGAAGATTCTAGAAGCTTAAGCGTAGTGCTTCCATTTTTTTGGTTATGCTGGATTATTATATATTGTCACGTTAGGGCTCATCTTACATACTCTGATTTATTTTTGTCAATTGATGCATCAATTGAAAATGTTTACCTTGAACTTCTAATGGTCTAACACTCAATGATAGATACAATAGTGTTTAGACAATGATTATAATTAAATCTTTTGTTAATTAATGATATTAAAGAAAGGATTTTACTTCATGGCTTCGGGCCAATGATGAAAAGTATTATATGGCTTCTAGCCATATAATAAGAAATCAAATAAATAAAGCTTCGGTCTTATAATCTTAAGATAGAAAACGTGTGTGTATATATATATATGGCTTATGGCCATATATTAAAGAAAAATCAAAACAATATGATTCTAGGTCATATATTAAAATGGCAACAATAATGGAGATAAACTGTAAAGAAGATTAGAATGAAATATAGGAACATAACAATCTCTAATTCTAGCCATGAAATTTGGTGTTTAAAACATCCGGTAAAAGAATCAACTAATTCTATATGGTGACTCATTAAATTATTCCAAATTGATCAAGAAGAAATAATACAATAAGACAAAGTAGATGATATCATTAAGATATGAGATAAGTATACCTTTTGTAAGAACTATCATGCTGATAACATTTTCTAAAATGAGAGAGATTTTTATAAAATGAGAGTTTGAAAGTAGAAGAAGAGAATAATATAAGAATTGAGAGAGAGAGAGAGAGAGTGAGTGAGTGAGTGTGTGTGTGTGTCTTCTTATTCACTTGGATATATAAATGCTTAGTATATTGTCTCTATTTATACGGATCAAGGCATTGGTCACAAACTTAAGAAGTCACAACGATATTAAACAACTTAATAATATACATGGGGGTTATAGAGAACACATACTTAAGACATTTTAATTTAGAAAGTTAAAAAACGTAATACAATGAGGTGAAATCCCATAAATCATAAGAGTATCAATACCACATATAATATGTTATAACATAAGTAATGCATTTATATTTCCTAATCTCCTTAATAAAAATTAAACACTTTTATATTAGCGACTAAAAGGTCGTACATTTATTGGAAAATTTAACTATATGATCTATATCCTTCCAAAGCTTAAAGCTTTAAAGATAGTGTGGCTCATGTCATAACCATGTGCTCATACTCAAGTATTATAACAATAAATGGTTTAGATATCATCTTCAAAGATGACAAATAAGTTAGCAAACAAGTACGCTGAGTCCAAGTATAGCAGGGAGGAGATCAGACCATTTGGGATAAAACACGGGTGTTTGCTGCTGCAACTTCATACTTAGAGATGGGAATTAGCTAGGCCGGACCTATTAAGGTTTGGGCGCAATGAACTTCTTATTAGGCTTGTTTCATATAACAAGTTAGACTTAGCTCACAGAGAAGCCTTTCAGGACGGGTGACCTAAGCCTGTTTTTATTTTTAAATATATTTTATTTTTTTTCAGAATTTTCAATAATATTTTACAAGTTATACGAATGCCCCAGTTTAACAAGTATCAAATTCTATTGACCTTTGTAACCCAGCGCAGCGCCCGTCACTAAGCTTCAATTCTTCCCTCCGCTCTCCAAGGGAGAGGAATGACTAGCATGGTGAAAGGAACCAAATTCATGGTCACCTTCGTCTTCCTCAGAATCAGAGTGGAAGTGAGATCCAGAATTGGAATGGGAGTGGTGAGGGTGCGAAGGAGAAGAGGGAGGAGGAGAAGTGAAGTCTAGCTTGGATCTGGCGCAGCCCATGAGTGACCATAGCGCTAGTGAATAGCTTCATCGAGGAAGGAATATCGGTGGCAAAAAAGAGCGACGGCAGGGAGATCGTCAAGCTTGAAGCTGGCATTGCCCATTAATAAAAAACAAAAAGAAAAAGAGGAGGGAAAGAATTAAACAAAGAGGGGTATGGGATGAAGAGGAAGGAATATTTTGGTAAAACAAGAAAACAAGAAGAGATAGGTAAATAGGAAGCATGGCGACAACGGCGGGGATCAGTGGCGGACTTAGATTCATGGTACAGGAAACCGGACCGGTGACTGAACCGGATAAAGTAGTGGGTTAGGGGTTAGTGGGTCAGACCGGAGTTAAACCGGAGTCAAACCGGGATCAGACCGGTGAGAAATAAAAAATAAAAAATCAAATTGAAAAAGATTTAACAGCAAATATGTAAGATTTTTTCAGAAAATATATTGTTCTCTCTCCACGTGGAGCTGACAAGGCTGCAATTCTTCACTCTCCCATGTCACAGGATTTGATATATTTGAAGGAGCTGACAGGGTTGCAATATATTTGAAGGAGCTGATAGGATTTAAAGGATTTGATAGGGTCACAATTCTTCTCTCTCCCATGTGAAGGCTGAAGCTGTCATCTACTCCATTACTTCATTCACAAAAACCAGCTCGTCTCTATCTTTCCAGTTTCCAGGCTTCGCTCCATCCTTCCGTGTGCCGTTGCCTCTCCTCCTAACAGTCAATGATCAATTTCCTTTCTAATCGCCTCTCCTTCCCTCGCTCTCTCCATTACTTCTACTGCTACT
>JANTPZ010044494.1:0-12343 GCA_025593235.1 Vachellia pachyceras | reverse complement strand
ACAGCCACTTTTCACTGTTCACGGTTGACTTTCACTGTTACTGTTCATGTCTCCCAATTTCACCAAATTCCCAAAATTTAAATGATAATGACTTTGATTAGTAGATTCCCAAACTTAATGATGATGGCTTTGATTTGTAGATGATAGAATCTACTATTTTAAACTTTTGATATATGTATTAAAATGTTAGAACTTTGATTAGTACATGGATATTTGGATTCCTAATGTATAGATTGTTATGACAAATTAATTTGTAATATTTTTAATTTTTTATATAGCCGGGTCGACCCCCGGGTTAACCTCCGGTTCGACCCCGGTTCAACCTCTGACCCTTGACCCAGTATCTCGGCCGGTTCGTTGTCTGATTCGGTTTTTTGAACCTTGCCAAGAATGTACAATTCTGAAAAGTCCATGGTATGTCTCCTGAAAAGCTATTATTATGCAAGTCTAGAGACCTAAGCTTAAGCAATGACGAACCCATCGATGGACGAACTTCACGATAGCTTATTACTCCCTACGTATAAGTAAGACAAGCGTGGCCAGTTGCTCCAACAAGCCAGAAGTTCTTCATGTTGGAATAATTCAACAATGGGACACATATTACACTTATATATGGTGTCATTATTTCTTATCCCAGCCCAAATATAAAGTGATATACTAAGGTTTAAGGAATTAAATGGGCTTAATTAGGTGCCATGGACTAATATATATTGAGGCCCAATTTACTGGCACATATTCATTGATGGGCTGAATACTGGGTCATCCTACAAATTTACTGGCCCAATTTACTTGCTTCCCCATCAGTAGACGGTTTTCTCTCTTCCCTCGTGATAATCTGGTTGATCTACCCCTTCCGTTATACATAGCTATGGATCTAGGTATTCTTCCGCAATGCTTTAAATTATTCCATTAAACTTATATGCCATATTAAATCCCATCAAGTTGTATCAAAGCAATATATTAAGTTCTTTGGAATAAATTACTTCTCTTATTTTTTTGGTGAATCTGGATCTGTTTGATCTTTTTTTTTTTGGGCATATATGTGGTTTACCATAAATCTGAAAATTCACCAAGAGAGAATATGTTGGATCGGGTTCTAATGCCTCGCTCCTCTGTCGAGTTGCTTCACTGTATTCTTGTGTTCATTCCTTATTGGCGATCCACCTTCTAGTTTGCCTGTTTTTTTTCCCTACGACTTTCTCCCGACGAATAAACGTCCCCAGTTGTAATTAAACCAAAGAAATACACTGATGCAAATCCATCTCAGTTGATCCCGAGAACTTGATCGACTCGACAGTTGACATTTCAAAGGATAATTTATTCTGTGATTGACGTTTGTATTGGCCATTCTTTAGTGGATTAGAACAATCTTAGCAAGAGCGTGAGGAAGGGTATTATTGTGTTTCTGGGTCTAGCTTCTACTCTATTTTGAAAAAAAACAGAGGAGAGATCCTGCACCGATTAATTGATAGGTGCACTGTTGCCAAGCCTGTTGCCGTTCGAATCACCCACAGCCGCCGATTGTTGCTGTTCGGTGGCTTTGGCAAAGAGTAGGTTGTGGTGTAGGATTTAGGTTTTCGTTTTAAAAAAAATTACTACTGTATAAACGGGATCACAACTGTGCAACAATTTCACGGTTTCTGGCGCAGAAGAAGGCGATTATTTCTGCTGACTCTTTCAAAGCAGAAAAACGTGTGTGAAGCATAAATTAACCCTTTTGTCTTGATTTAATTTTAAAAAGGGGGGGGGGGATCGTGCAAAACCTACGGTTTTCTGTTGCGGCGTTTCTTTCACCTGCTATGGAAGGATTGCCAAACACTTTTTTTCTGATACATTCGGCCAAACATTTTAAAAGCTGTTTTTGAGCCTCCTGTTTGCATTTTGAGATTACATGGCCTATATCACTTCCCATTTTGGGCCTTCAACTTATTTATAAAAAAAAAGGAGGTTATGAAGTTGGGACCCTGTTAAGGTCTCGAAAAAAAACCTAAGATGCATTTGGGCTTCGCGTTTTGGGCTGGTTCTTAAGGAAATAGGAGAAATCTGCAGTTTTTTGGGCTTGCTCTTAATTAAAAATTTTCTGTAATGCATTTGGTCTCCTGTAGTTTTAAGCCGAGATATAAAAAAAAGGAAGGTAGGCCCTCTTTCTGAAAACACGTGGACCTCTAAATTATATAAAACCTTTGGGCCAGAGTTGTTGGGCCAACTTTTTTACATTTAAAAAAGCTGAAGAGGCTGCGTTTTGGGCCTGATTAAACTTTTGAGCCAAGGTATTAGGCCTACGAATTTTTCTAGTTTCTTTATGGGCTTGTTAATATTTCTAGGCCTATTAGGTTTTTAAAAAAACGTCAAGGCCTACTGGACTAAAAAATATATTCATGGGCCACGTTCTTAGGCTGTTTTTTTTCTGAACCACACTTTTTTGGCTGTGTTTTTTTAAAAACATATTGGGTTTTCATTCTGGGCCACCCATGATGAAATAAAAAAAACAGTTCTGGATCTGCAGCTTTTCTGGAAAATATTTTTTGGAAATTCTTTCATGGGCCCTCTGAATTATTTTTGGTTAAAAAAAGAGAGATATGGACTTTTTTGGGCAGCTGGCATTTTGTGCTATTTAAAGTTTCTGATTCCTGTGAAAAGGGATATGGATTTCTGAATTTTGGGGCCAAGATTGCATTTGAAAGTTTATTTTTGGAATACGTAAGGCCACTTTGAAAATTCATTTTGGGCTTTCTTTTTTTCTAATTTTGGGACTCACGAATGGATTATAAAGAACGTATGTGCCACTTTGAAAATTTGTCACGGGCTTATGTTTTGAGCTTCTTCTTTTTTTTATAGACAATTTAAATTTTTGGGCCTATAGATTTGTAATAAAGAGAAAGGGAAAGGTCCAAAAACATTTTGTGAATCATTTTTGGATTGTTTACATTAAAAGAATTATTTTGTACATATATGTGCAATTAATGTTTTATGAGATTGGCAATAAATTTCAAATAATTTTAAAGGCTTTTGTGCCCATTTTAGGTTCTTTATCTTTTATGCCAATTAAATATATTAACACAACATTATACCAAAATGTGCTCTCCTGTGAAAATTATTTATAAGGCATATTAGATGTTATTTGTGATTGTATAATTTCATGTGAGTATCTAATCGGCCCAAAGGAAGGTTGATGCTTGGCAGAAATATATAGGCACATGTGATGATAAATATGTGATAATTCTCAGGTATAGTCATACGCACAATAATATGTTCCAAAGAATAGTTATTGTTTGACAGATCTTATTGTCAATATTTGATCATTACAACAAGATGCCACTTACAGTTGATATAGTCATCCAAATATTAAATATTGATGTTCTTACCGGTATCTTGCGATGGGAATTATATTTATTTGAATTTATTGCCATTATCTTTTATGTGGATTTCTTTAAATGGAAAAGAAATAACATTATGGTAATTCTGGGGTGCATAGATCTAGACCTTGCATTAAGGATTAATCCTCCCACTCCTCTTAAAAATGAAAATACTTCTGAAATACGAAGGTATTTTGATAAGTGAGAGCGATTAAATTGCAAGAGTCTTATGATCATAAAGCATGGCATCCTAGGAGCCTTTTGAGGTGCTATTACTGATAGTATTCTCAATGCTAAGGATTTTCTTGCCAAAATTGAAAAGTGCTTTGTAAAAAGGCGATAAGGTAGAAACAATCATGCTTTTGCAACGCTTGATTTCTATAAAGTATAAGGGGTAAGGAAATATAAGAGAATACATTATGGAAATGTCTCACATAGTTGTAAAAGTTAAAGAATTAAAACTTGGGCTATCTGAGGACCTTTTGGTACACTTGGTGCTTATTTCTCTTCCTGCACAATATAACAGTTTAAGGTCAGTTATAACTGACAAGGAAAAATGGACTTTAAATGATCTCATATCCTATCTTGTGCAAGAAGAGAGAGACTAAACATGACAGCTTTTACAGAGCCAATGTGGTTAACACCTCTAGAGGAAATGGTATAAAGAGAAAGTTTTTAGAGGTTGCAAAAGGTTCTGTTCAAAGAAACCCGTTAAGAATCTTGCTTCTACTTCTAACCCAATAAAGAATAATTATAATGAGGTAAATGGGAGAAGCACTAAAGACTGCAACCAACATTTAGAAAACCAATTAAGGCAACTGTTGAAACACATTATGAGCTTTAGACATGCAAAAAGTCTAATCTAAGATACTTTCAGATTTAGGGTTGTCCAGCTAAGGTAAGACCTTTTAGGCCACAAGAACAAAACTAAACCCTAAAACAATAAGCAGCTACTTTATTGGATATTCTGAATGCTCAAGGGTTATAAGTTTTATGATCTTACTCTCAGGACCCTTTTAATTGAAACGGGAACTATACGTTTCTTTGAGGATGTTGAGCTTGGAGGGAGAATAAAGTAATAAACATCACTTTTGAGGAAGAATCGACCTCTATCACTGAGTTGAATCTGTAAGTTGCTTCTAAAAATTTAATATCCCAAATTTCGTAAATGGAAATAAGGTCAAAACGATAAATTACGAGATGATTTAAGGCCCATAGATAAGAAAATAGAAAAGAAAATTCCTATAGACAAGAAAGATCATAATTGACTAAGTCCCTAGTCTTGAAAATTCCAAGTAAAAATGACCAAAGGGCAAAATGGTCATTTGGCATATATGACAATGGTAAAATTGTCATTTTGATTAAAAAAGACCCAGGGCATAAAATGTCATCAAATAATAAGGACATTTTGGTAATTTGGTCAAAAGTCAAAGTTGACCGAAAAGTCAAAGTCAACCCAAAAGTCAAAGTTGACGAAAATGTCAAAGTCAACTAGGGTAAAGTTGGAATTAAGAAAGAGTAAAGAAAGTGATGGCATTTTGGTAATTATGAGAGAAGTGAGAAAGGTAGTGGCATTTTTGTAGTTATGGGCAAAGTATAAAGAGCAATAGCATTTCCGTAAATTGAGGGATTTTGGAGGTCTAAAAGATTGAAAAATAATTATTTGAGATAGCAGGAGTCCTAAAATGCCGGAGACCCGAACTGAGAAAAGTTTAGTTGGGTTCTAAAGTATTTAATAAAATTATTACCCGATATTCGGTGCGGGCAGTTTCGATGTACGGAGAATAACAGTGCCCGAAAGCCTCGAAAAAGGATTTTCTTAGAAAATTAATTACGGAAAATCCGGGAAGAATTTTGATGAACGGAAAAGGGCTGGAGTATCAGGGAAAAATATAGAAATTTTCTATGTCCTTAAGTCAAATTGGCCGCCGGAAGCACGTTTTACTGTGTTGCACGCAAATCGAGGAATCTTGACGAGTTATGAGGAAAACCCGGAGATGCTTTGGGCTAAGACATGATGCCACCTAGGCAAGGAGGCCTAGGGAATGGCGCCACATGAGAGAGAAAGTCTCCGGAAAAGTAAAAAGGTAGTTACCTGAATAGAGGCTACTTTACAGAAATGCGTGCCACCGGATCAAGCAACTAGATAGGTAGAGACCCAGTCAGCCCAACCCAGCTTTTTAGGGCAACCAAGAGTCACTTTTCACCAAGCAATCAAGGGAGGACAAGTGGCACACTCTCCTCCAAGTATCATCAAACTTGGTCTCCAAGAATCAACCACAACCACACATTTGTAAGAGGGCATTCTTTAACAAGCCATTTCTCTCTCTCTCTCCCCCTCAAAAATTCTGTCCACCTCCCTCTCTCTTTAGATCAGATTTTTCTCCTCCCTCTCAAGCTCCCAAAATACCATCTTCAAGCAAGAAAAAGAGAGCTAAGCTTCCATAACACAAGGTAATGTGTTCTAGCAATCAAATCTTCATCTTTTCTTAAGTCTTGCAACTTCTACTACCGTTCTATGGGATTGATTTCTTGAATAAGCCTCTATTTTTGGAAGATGATGGCTAGGGCTTCAAGATATGAAAATGAAAAGGAGAAAGTTTTAAAGGTAGTAATGGTTGCAAGTTCTTTCTTGAGTAGTAAAGAGTAGCTTGATGGTTGTTGTTGGTTGTTTTGGTTATTGTAAAAATTATGGAAAGCTCAATATTATGGGGAGGTGCTGCCCAAATTTCGTTTGGCCTAAGGGGGATATGTGTTTGAGCTATATAATGTATGGATATTGGTTTGGGAGCATGAATACACAAGTATACATGTTGAAAGTTGCAAAGCTCCTTCGTTCTCCCATTTTTGCTGATTCTTGGCACCCATGAGAAAAAATAGAAGGGATGTGTTTTTGGTTGTTTTGATGCTTCCAATGAATCTAAAATGATGTTTTGTGTAGGGTAAAGATAAGGAAAGGATTTGAGAAGCATTAGAGACCATAAAACCAAGTTTTGGAACTTGTAGGGTTCTTGAAAAGTTAAAGGGGAGTTTATTGCGTTTTTGCAAGCTTTGTTGCATTTTGATGGTTGAATATTTACATGGATATCATACCATGATCTGTAGGGATTTGAGACCTCCAAGAGCACACTTGGAAGGGATCCAAGAGAACTTTGGAGTTAAGTAAAAAGGGAAAGCTAAGCAAAGGTAGCAAGACTACTAATCTCCTCTTATGTTTATGAAAATGAATTGTGAATGTTACATGAACTTTTATGATGATTAAAGTGCATGATTTGTGTATGAAATGTGACTTTTTTGCTATGGCCATATGCATATTTAAGTGAAGTTTGATGCGTCACATGTTTATATGATCATACACATGCTTTAAAGTTATGTATGCACATTCACAATATTTTGATTATGTAGTTTTGCTATTGGGATTCCCAAATCTCATTCCCCACCAACTAACCATGTAGATGGAAGCTCAAGCAAGGGTAAGGAAAAGGTTATTGATGAATGAAGATGTTGCTCTTGCTTGCATGATTTTTGTGTAAATATTATGAGTTGCTAAACTCTATTTGAAGTTTTTGTGATTTGTAACCCTTAAATCTCTACATGAAGTAGCATGTAAATATGTGATGATGCATGCATGAAAATGGGTTAAAAATTCTAAGAAATGATAAGAACTAATCATGCATGAAAGAGATGGGTTAATGAACCAAAAAGAGGTTTTGGTGAATTTTAAGAAAAGTTGGTTTTTAAAGCTAAAGGGTTCCAAAGGCTTTGAAAAACTGATCAGTTTCACGTGAAAAATAAAAATAGCAAACGAGCTCCAATTGAGCTGAAACTTTCCAGTCAGAAACTACACATCCTAAGCTTTAAAATTATATAAAGTTTGTGAAATTTGGATGTGTATATTAAGAGTTATGATTTCCAAAGTTAAGGGAAAAAACTGGAAGTGACCATTGGAACAGTGCACATTTTCGGAATGAACTGATTCAAATGGGCAATAATTGGAACCAGTGAGTATTTTTCCCCTATATATCACTTAATAAGCTAAATTTAAAAATTGAAACCACTCAGTTTCTATTTTTCTAGAATTAATTATGATTTTTCAAAGTTGGGCCAGAAATTTGGAAAATGGGCCAGTGAACAGTAACAACGTTTTTGAAGGAAAAGGAAAAATTTTCAAGTTAACTAAAAATGCCAATTTGAGTTATTTAAAGCCCAATAGTCGTTCTAAAGTGATCTAATAGGAGGTGTTACAAAAAACACAGAATTCCTATACCTGTTGTAATTAAAGAAGTAAATCCAGAACCTCTACATAGTGATATTCAAGTTGAAATTCCTCCTATACAGGTTGAAGTTCCTCAAGTGAAAACTCAACAACCTCAAGAAACGATGATAAGATGGTCCACATGAGAAAGGAGAAATGCAATTTCGGATGATTGCATTGTCTTCCTTCATGAACATGAGGAAGATAATGGTAAGGTGGAAGATGATCCTGTCAGCTTCCAACAAGCAATGTAAAGCTTCAACTCTCAAAAGTGGATTGAGGTGATGAATAAGGAGTATAAGTCCATGCAAGACAATAAGGTTTGAGATCTTATCCCTTTGCCGAAAGGCGCAAAACCCGTTGGTTGCAAATGGATATTTTAAACCAAAAGGGATGCAAATGGCAAAGTGAAAAGATATAAGGCTCGTCCTGTGGAAAAGGGCTTTACTCAAAAGTAAGTGACTGACTTTAAAGAAACTTTTTCTCCAATTTCTTCGAAAGACTCTTTTACAGTAATCATGGCACTAGTAACCTATTTTGATCTTGAGCTCCATTAGATGGATGTTAAGACTGCATTTCTCAATGGTGACATTGATGAGACAATTTATATGGAGCAACAAAAGAACTTTGTGTTAGGAGAACCTAACTCTGTGGTTTGCAAAGTAAAGAAATCCATATATGGTCTCAAGTAAGCTTCCAGTCAAGTATCACAAATTTCATCAGGTAATTATCTCATTCGGTTTGGAGGTAAATCTTGTTGATCATTGTGTATATCGTAAGGTTAGTGGGAGTATGTTCATATTCCTGGTTTTATAGGTTGATGACATATTGCTTGCCTCCAATAATTCAGATTTGTTACGGGAAACCAAGAAATTTCTATCAAATAATTTTGAAATGAAAGATCTTGGTGAAGCTTCCTTTGTATTAGGAATCCAGGTTCACCGAGATGGAAATTGAGGTGTTCTTGGATTATCACAAAGGAGTTATATTAACAAGGTGCTCAAGAGGTTCGACATGCAAGATTGTAATTCAGGTAACACCTCTATTGCTAAGGGAGACAAATTCAGTCTCAAACAATACCCTCAGACAAAACTTGAGATTAAAGAAATGTTAAAGATTCCCCATTCTTCATGTGGTGGGAGTCTTATGTATGCTCAAGAATGTACACGACCATATCTCGTGTTTGTTACTGGAATGTTAGGTAGATATATAACCCGGGTATGGATCATTGTAAAGTAGCCAAACGGGTTATGAGATATCTAAAGAGAGCAAATAATTACATGCTCATGTATCGTAGATCAGATCATTTGGAGATCATTGGGTATTATGATTTTGACTACGATTGATGCAAAGATACTAAGAAATCCACATCAGGCTATTCCTACATGTTGGTTGGTAAAGCCTTTTTTTAGCTTCCTCCCCTATGGAAGCAAAGCATGTAGCAGTTTGGGTGGCATCCAACCATGGAATATGGTTGCGCAACCTTGTCATTGGACTGCATATTGTGTAAAGTATTGAAAGACCATTAAAGTTATATTGTGACAATATTGCAACAGTTTTGAATTTCAATACCTAGCCGTTAAGGATAGAGTATAGAGTGGACAGTTTTCTATTGAACACATTAGGATATACTCTATAATTGTTGAACCCTAAAAAAGGGAGTAACACCCAAGGTCTTTCAGGAACACATAGCTCGAATGGGTATGCTTTATGATGATGATATCCTAGTTTAGTGGGAGTATGTGTTTGGTGTTTGATTTTATAAACATTTAAGCATTTATTCTGATCAGAAATAAGGTTATATAGTTCTCCATTAAAGTTTAGTAGTTTCAAGTTACCATTCTGCATTATTAAGTTAAGGTTGATCTCACTAAGGAGGATCAGCTGGAAAATAGGCATGTATAGATCACATTCATGAAATTTTCCATGCAGTATATCCATGATTGATCTATATCATTTGATTGTATACATATTTGTGATCATCTTGGGATTTAGTTATGGATAATACGATGAGGATCCTGTTTGGTTCTATATGGATGCAATCAATGGACCAGATTATTTAGGGGATAAATAATGGCAATATTGCACGCATAAGGTTTTTCACATTTAAGTTACATATGTGCCCCAGTGGGAGATTGTTGGAATGATCCAACAATAGGCCACATATTACACTTATATGTGGTGCCATTATTTCTTATCTTGGCCCAAATATAAAGTGATCTACTAAGGTTTAAGGAATTAAGTGGGCTTAATTAGGTGTCATGGACTAATATATATTGAGGCCCAATTTGCTGGCCCGTATTCATTGATGGGTTGAATACCGGGTCCCCCTACAAATACAGGGATATGATCCCCGGGTTAGCTAGGGTTATCATAATCGCCTTGCTTCCCCATCAGCAAACAGTTTTCTCTCTTTCCTAGTGATAACATGGTTGATTATTCCATTTAACTTATATGCCATCTTAAATCCCATCACTTCACTCAGAAAATTATTTGATTTGTCCAAATACAACAAAGAATTTATGTCAGTCTTAGTGTGACATAAAAGAGAGGATAAAGATCCAGAGAAAGAGTTGTGAGCCAAATCCATAGCGATCACATTTGATGATATATGAGGAAGGTGTCCTTCAAATTTATTATATGACAAAAGGATAAAATCACTGGTAAGCAATAATTTTGAGATATCTTTACCAATTGAGTTGTGTGACAAACCTAATATCACATAGGTTTGCTCAAGGATTTTCGGAAGTGTCTCACTCAATTGATTAAAGCTAACATCTAAGCATGATAAAGTTTTGGTTTAAAATATCCATAGATGGAATGGAACTATGAACCAAGTTCATAGAACGATTAAGGCTGGTTAAGCAATCAAGTTGGCCTAACCAATCTGGTATTGCTCCTTTGAGCATGTTGCTATATAGTTCTGAGATATGTAGGTTTCGGTAAGCTGAAAAATCTGGAATTGGACCTCTTACATTACATTGTCTGAGATCAATATAGAAGAGATCACTACTAAGATTAAACAACCATTTAGGCAATCCATGTCTAAAATCATTAAGACCAAGATCTAGAAATAAGAGTGAGCTAAAATTGGCATTCTCAGCCGATAGAACAAAGCTGGTCAACTGACAATCACGCAAATATAAGCTCTCCAGATGTAGTGAAGCTAATGATTGAACCCGGTTCCTTTCTGTAGGAAGATGAATGCCACTGATGTAATATCCCAAATTTTGTAAACGGAAATAAAGGCCAAACTGATGAGTTACGAAATGATTTAGGGCCCCATAGATAAGGAAAATAGAAAGGAAAATGCCTATAGACAAGAAAGGATGATCGACTAAGTCCCTAGTCTTGAGGATTTTAAGTTGAAAGGACTAAAGGGCAAAATGATCGTTTGGCCTAATAATAAGGGTAAAATGGTCATTTTTGAATAAAAAGGCCTAGGGCATAAAATGTCATCAAATAATAAGGACATTTTTGGCAATTTGGTCAAAAGTCAACAAAAAGTTAAAATTGACCAAAAAGTCAAAGTCAACCCAAAAGTCAAAGTTGATCAGGGTAAGATTGGAATTAAGAAAAAAGTAGAAAAAGTGATAGCATTTTGGTAAATATGAGGAAGATAAAGAAGCTAGTGGCATTTTGGTAAATATGTGGAAAGTATAAAGAGTAATGGCATTTTCGTAATTCAGGATTTTTAAAGGACTAAAAGACTGAGAAATAATTATTTGAGGTAGCCGAAGTCCTCAAATGCCAGAGACCCGAGCTGAGAAAAGTTTGGTTGGGTTATTATAAAGTAATTAATAAAATTATTACTCGGTATCCGGTGCGGGCAATTTCGTTGTACGGAGAACAACAGTGCCCGAAAAGCCCGAAAAAGTATTTTCTTAGAAAATTAATTACGGAAAATCCGGGAAGAATTTTGAGGAGAGGAAAAGAGCTTGAGAATCAGGGGAAAATATGGAATTTTTCCATGTCCTTAAGTCAAATTGGTCGACGGAAGCCCGTTTTACGGTGTTGCACGCAAATCAAGGAATCCTGACGAGTTACGAGGGAAACCTGGAAATGCTATGGGCTAGGACATGATGCCACATAGGCAAGGAAGCCTAGCGAATGGCACTATGTGGGAGATAAAGTCTCCGAAAAATAAAAAGGTAGTTACACGCATAAAGGTTACTTTACGGAAATGCATGCCACCGGATCATGTAACTGGACCGGGCAAAGGCCCAGCCAACAAAATTTGACATCTAGGGGGTTTGAAAAGTCACTTTTTCAGCTAGGATGAGATATGGAGATGTGGCTCAATGTGGATAAAGTATTTTTGCTACTTGGTCCCCAAGTTTCTTTCTCCTCCACACAATTTTTCAAGAGGCCATTTAATCAATAATCCTCCATTTTCTCCTCTCATTTTCGTCACTCTCTCTCTCTCCCAAGTCTGAAATTTTTCTCTCTTCTCTCAAGCTCCCAAGACACCATTTTTGCTCTCTCAAGGTAGAAGAAAGAGCTCACACACAAGGTAAAGCCTAAGCAACCTAGCTCCTTTCTTGAGTCTTGCAACCTATTTCACCTTTGTAATGGTTTAATTTCTTGAAGGAGTCTCTCTTTTTGAAGATGAGATCAGAGGAAAGGATTTCAAAAGATGAAAATGGAAAATGAGAGGTTTTTAAAGAAACAAAAGGTTGCAAACTCTTCTTTAAAGTAGTAAAGAGTGTTTGATGGTTGTAGTTATTGTTTT
>JANTPZ010044493.1:0-13580 GCA_025593235.1 Vachellia pachyceras | reverse complement strand
GAAGAACAAGGTGGAAGACGGTTATGCTGCTCACTCCAGTGACTTCGTTGTTCTCCGTGCCGCGCGAATGGAGACGAAGAGAAAGGAGGCAGCAGCAGCGAGAATGGAGATGAAGAGAGCTACCAGCAGATTTCCCTTTTCAAGCATCAAGGGCATATGTGTCTTTTCTCTCCTGAAATTAATTGCACAATGGTATCTTGGGACTGCTGGTTAATTATTTAAAAATCTGGGACCAATTGTTAAATATCTCTCTTGTGTGGGACTGGAAACTAAATCTCCCAAAAAATATTTCATTGGACATATGGAGATTTTTTTAGAAATATTATTTTAAATTGTAATTATATTTTTTTAAAAATTATATTGAATTAAAATTTTAAAAAGACTTATATACGGTATGATACTGAGGCAGTGAGGCTGGACGGTTTTGTGTGACTTATCTCATGATGGAGTAATTTTAATTAATTACAATCAAGAAATATAATTATTTAATAATACAGTATTAATACAGTACAATAATATATAAATTTTAAAAACTTGACTTGTGAATAATATTAGCGTGATGTTACAATGGGATTTTTTGTTTTGTTACAGCTTTGTGGTGAGAATTTACATGTTTAAGCGCGATGCTTCTCAAAAGCTATCCAAACACCAGTTTAAAACCTATGCCCATTCTCCAATTAAACAAGTGAGGCCCAAATAAGCTTTAATTATTGGGCTCTTCTCCACTTACAAGTGAGCCCAAAACCTAACACTCACTTCATTAAATGTCCTTGTGTATGCAGTAGCCATCATTGGGAGACTCACCCACCATTTTCAGGTGGGAGAAACCAAAAAAAATAATAATCATAAGGCACACTAAAACGAAAAATTTACTCACTAACAAGTCCCAATGCACCACAATGAAAGAGAATCCATTGGTGCAATTAACATTTTATCCTAAGACATTAATGACCATTAATCGACTTGTCAATTGTTCGTAATGTAATATGAGATATTAACATGAGGCATTAATGAATTTTATTTAATGAACATAAACTTTTCACTGACAATTAATTAACTTGTCAATTGTCTCCTGTAAAATACAGGATATTAATCTTAAGATGCAATAACTTATTGTTAGTGATCCGGTAATTTATCATTAGTAGTATCATAACTTGTTATTCATTGCATATGTAGTAATCAATCAATTAATAGGGATACAATGATAATTGCACAAATAGAATCTCTTCCACTTATGTCCATTAGGATTTTTTAGTGAGCGAACTTTTTGTGGGAACTCCTTCGTTACTTCTCTTCCTTTCGAGCCAAACGCGATTTCGCCAAAATCACTGAGAAAGTGCAATTGAGCTTGTTTTGAACAACGTTTTCAAAAGTTAAACGCATGTTCAATAGTATTTTTTTGTAAAGCGAGAGTCTCTTTAACATATTTACATCGACTTGTATAAAAGTACTTTTTAACGAGAGTGGTTCAACGTGGTGTATGAAAGGATAATCACATGAAGTTAGTGAGTAAATTTAAAATCCACTGTACCACTCTGATACTTATCTATACTGATCATTAGTTAAGCCTGTCGAATCTCATCAATAATTAAGCCTGCAACTTAAGGCATATCTGATTTACTAGTTTGAGAATATCTTGGAAAGCATAATTACTTAATTTATGTACATTGAATCTAGTACTACTCCCTTCCTGATCGTTGTACTGCTAATTAAAGCATTGAATTCATGCATCCCGTAGGATAAAATTAAGAAAGCTGTACGGTTCAGCTTTGATTCTAACATAATCGCTACTTCATTAATGCATCCCCAATTAATTATTGCCTCTGCTGGCCCACAAAATTAACTACTCTTATGAAATTGATTATGCTCCACCATTCATAAACTAACACTTGGCGTGATATTAATTGCTTCCTCTGATCGATCCTAAAAGTGGAGTATAAGATGTACCATAACTATAAAACTTAATTCACTAATTTGTGAAAATTAAGGTATGGCAACAAAAAAAATAAAGAAAATTGGTCTGACCAATTATCTTTTGTTATCACATTAAATCTGTGTCACCAACAGATAGTGATACAGATGATGATGGGTTGGCTAATAACCTATAAGTCATAAGTTGATATCCGACTATCGATGTAAAGGTTTTATCGATAAGCTATCTATAAACATTTTTATAATCGTTTTTCAAATTAGAAAACATACCCCAATACAAATGAGTTTTGATACCCAACTCGTGTAAGTGTTTTGTTATTAAAAAACTGTCATTTTCTCTACTGTTGTATTTATGCATATTCTTTTCCTAATTATGTTAATAATAAATTTTTTGATTATGATTGCTTTTCTTAGAATGATAGTTTTTTTTTTTTTTTTGTCATTCTATGAATCTTTCCACCAATATGGGATGCAAAACGGTAATGATTGTGCGTAAAATTTGAAATGCCGTAAACAATTTGAGAAAAATGAACTAAAAAATCACGTGAGAGTATATATTCTGCGTCTAAGAAGAAAAAAAATATATTGTGACCAGTCCCAAAAATAATTGAACATTGGATAGGATTTTATAGGTACGGTCAGTTGGCTAATCCATCAAATATCTTATACTATATATAGGTACACACACATTTCTATTGTATATTAGGACTTTGTAAGGTAGCTGGAACATGATAATTATTTATTCTAGTCAAATATTATAAATTTACTATTTTCTGCTACTGTCTTCTTTATTTTTTTACCAATATTTGTTATGCATCTGTAAAACCTTTTTAAAGAAACATGTTAACCTTATATAATAGTCATTTAATTCTTATTGTGAAGATTAATAAAGTTAAACATATTACTTAAAAGTATTTATATTTATCATTTTTTAACTAAATTGCCTAACTTTTAAACCTATATATATAATATAATTATATACATAAATGAATATTATCAAGTAGTATATTTAATTTTTTTAATATCCCTAATAAAAATCGACTGGTTTTTATATTAAGGGTTAGGTAGTACTACTAAAAAAGAAATGACGTGGATTTTGTGGCCGTATACGATGAATATGGAATGATGTTGCCTCACCAAATACAACACACTTTATTTTAATCAGTGAAGACCGTCTTTATATTCAACGACTAATTAAGTAGCATCTTAATTTATTGGTTGGTTTTTGCGTGTGGAAAAATGTAGTTATATTAATATTCTCATTCTTCTAGAATTAAGACTGTGTTTTAAAATTAATTAACAGTACTTTTTTTGGAATCCCCTACCTAATGCTTTATTTATAATTCAACACTCGTGTATAATGTGTTTTAAGACTGGTAATAGTTTCTATTTAGTCTTCCTAATCTTAATTATCTGTCAACTAACCATTGTCCTTTAACAATTTTTAAAATGCAAAAAAAAATTACACAATAAATAATATATTGCATTTGGACCTTAAATAAGACGATAAAAAAGATTAAAAATAAATAAATTAATTATAGCATATATGATGAAATACTTATATATTAACAATAAGTCAGGCAAATTAGTTGAATAAAAATGATAAATATATTAGTTAATTAATTTTTTAATCCCTCTAAAAATCAATAAACTCTTATAGTGTAAAGATTAAAAGTGGTACATCTATAATTGCATTGTATATGTTAGAGTCTTGCAGCTCAATAACGCCAAATATGCGTTGTCATTCTTCTTCTATAATAACCAAAAGGTAAAATGAAACAATTGGGTCAAAGAATTAAGATGAAATTATTTGTAATTACTGGGGGAAAACAATTTTTTACACGCATAAAGAGAATATCTCTAAAGTATTTTAGTACATTAATTTTAATAAAAAAGAGTGAATCACTGTATATGAGATCCTAATAAACATACTTAAGTACTGAAAAGATCAATTTACAAATGAGGAATGTAAATGTGTTATGTTTTACCTTATAATTAGTCGTTGGACTTCTAGATGATTAAGTTCTTAAAGTACATGCTAACAAATCACCTTTGAGAAAACCACTCATTTATAGCTCAACAATACTCAAATATTCAAATATTTTTGTTGTTAGAATAGTATTAAATTAAAATCCACCATATATTTAATATTCAATAAATCATTCGTAAAAATATAATGATAAAGGCTACATGAAAAAATAGTTAAAATCAAAAGAGTTCGTTATAAATTAATATATTTATAGGAGAAAAAAATTAAATGAGACAATGGAAAATTGAAAACATTTTTGTCTAATAGTTATTAGAAAATTTATCAAGTATTAAAATGAAATGTACAGTGTTCGTACGAAGAATTGAACGTCTCCGGTGGGTGTGCATGTCATGGTCGGATCATTCTTAATTAAAATGATATTTTTGAAATAATAAAATATAAAAATAATTTTAGACAACATTTCTTTATACGTTATCATACATATCCAACATTTCAAGTGTGCATTATAATATTTATTCATGTCAGTTTTGTACCCACAGAACTAATATAGTTTTATACATGTATGTCCAACCTAAATATTAATGTTGTTTATGACCAATCACCAAAACCATACAATGAATTGCATTACCAACTAAACTAGTACAAGCTGTCATGGTAAACTAAAATCATCAATAAATCATTATATATACAATCCTAAGAAAACCAAGCGAAAGATAAATAAAAACACAAAATAACGCAGTTGGGTCCATTTTAAAAAAGAAACCAAAAAAAAACCAAATAATCTTGGATCTTGTGATTACACTATATGCCTTTTTCTGTGAAAGTATAAAATGTACCCTTTGTGACATATGTCTGTGGTCTAAACTAAAAAATGGTGAAATTTTTTATAAAATTTCAAAGAAGAGATTTAACTATATAACAATCAAGGAGCTTACAATGAATTTTTTTTTCCTGAAAGAGCAAATAAAAAACCGAATTTGCCTAACTCATAAAGGTTTGTTTGGAACACCGTTTCCAAAAGATAAATATACGTTCAACAGTATTTTTCCATAGAACGATATAATCTCCTTAACATATTTACCTTATCTTACATAAAAGTACTTTTTTACCGCATTTCTAAACATACCCAGAGATGTTGCAGGAGAAGATAGTCCCTCGTAGCATTTTGAACAAAAGTTGAATCTCATTGCGAGATAATTTTATATTTAATATCCGATAATACCCCAATTATGTATCGCCGTCCGTCTTAGAAAAAACAACTCATTTTTCTCATTTTTGATGAGTTTTGATATGGATTTTCATCAGTTCACCCGTCCCTCCTTGATTCTTACTCAATTCATGTTCTTTGTTCATCTATGGTTTTTGTATTAAAAAAGTGACTGTTGTACTGTCGTAGGAGAAGGGTTATGTATTTGTTATGAGTCAGACCCGTCAGGTTCTGACACGCTCTGGCTAAAACCGAGTAGAAGACCCCGAGAGAGACAATAATGTGCTTTGCTGTCCACGCGGTTGTAACTTGTAACCCCTCACTCCCATTTATTTTTTAATGTTATGAAATTAGGAAAAATTTATGTAAAGTCCCTGAATATTCCGCTAAAATGTGGCTCCCTTTGACTTTGAGCAGAAGAATTTAAAATCTTGAATTTTCATTCAGATACTTTTAACTCAATATAGCTTTTGTCAACAAAAATCTTAACAGCAAGTACCAATAATGATAAAGATTGACAATCAGTTACAATCTTTAAGTATGTATAAATCCATTTTTTTTATTTTTATCCATTGCTGGCTACTTAATTGTTCAATTGCAAGTTTATATTGGCCACTTTTTAGGGTAAAAGTATTACTAGTAATTAGTATATAATATAAAATATAGGGAAATTTACCATTAGGTCCTAAATAACAGAATTAATAAATAAAAGGTCTTAAAGATTAATATAATTACCATCAGTTCCCAGCAATAACTGATCCAGTTGTCATTAACAACCTCACATGCCTTCAATAACAACCGGACTAGTTACTGCTGGATCTGATAGTAATTTTGAGAATCTTCAAGACATTTTATTCATTAATTCTTCTTATTAAGATCTAATCGTAAATTTCTCTAAAATCTATTACTTTTTTTATACGCCTAAAATATATTATTTTACTATTTATCCTTTTGAAAAATTTGCTCACATTTACCAATTAACTATGTTTTTTATAGAACTACTTTCAGTATCCACACCTACACCTCTATATAAATTGTACACTTTATTTCAAACTATATAAAATATTAATTTTTTGGGGGTAGAATACAATGCAAGAAAATCTGTCAAGTCAGATCGGTTAAGCACAAATATTGAATTATGAAAACGTGGTTGAGATATAGTAGAAGTTATCTCGTTGTTACCTAGAAAAAGGAAGTTAATTTGCAATTCTTATCCTCAGCTTTTAATCTTTATGTTATTTCTACCTTTAAATTTGGAGTAAAACATTTGATATCTCTTCCCCATAATCCTTGCACATTTTCCTATCATTTGTATGTATGGAGTTTATGCGTTGTCACATGATTCGTCACTTATAATTAATTAGTACAATTTTCTATAAATTTCATAGATTATATGGATATTAATATATTCATATGAACAAGTAAACACATGAATGTAAATTGCATATATTAATCATTCTCACCATATTAATTGATATTAATGATTATGTTTAGTGAAAGGACCCGATCCATTTAAATAAGGCTGGGGATGAAATTTTATACATAAAAAATCATAGTAGTAAAATCACATTTAGTCGCTTTTTGTAAACAATGATTAAAAAATAAATCAGACTATTCATCTGCTCAATGTAAAATAGAAAATTGCTTTTATGGCTGAGCCAAATAGAACCGGAGTTGAGCCATCATTAAACTAAAACTTGGAATTAAATTGGATCAAGTATGTTTTTAGAAAATCTAATGATTTTTAAGCTTGAAGGAAAATTGGCTGAAAATGAAAAAAGAAAGACACGTAGAAACTGACTCTTTTAAAAAGCTAAATATATTTCCAAACTATATTATCATCATATGATGTTATTTCATGAAAAACTTCCTATGTTGTTGTTGTTAATCTAGGATTTGACCAAGAGGGAGGTGAATTGATCACTTTTAAAAATTAAAGCATAAATCACATAAATTAAAATGAAGTCACCGAGAATGCAGAAGAACAATAAACACGGCGATTTATCCTGATTCGGTCCTTTCTGACTTACGTCTAGTCCTCAGAGCTCCTCTGAGATTTGCAATCCACTAACAACAATCAATCAGACTACACGAGCCTTTACAATCAAGGAGTCACACTCCCCCTCACTATATGCAAGAAAACAAAGACCTTCACTCCCTGTTTACTAATCAATTCACAGCCCAATAATCTCAAAGCCTCGTCTTTGAATTTCCTCACAAAATACAAGGATTAGTAACAAGTTTAAACTCTTTGAAGAGTAGATTTGATAATCACTGAAGCTCACTTAAGAAATTTGAAATATGATAGAGAAATATACAGACAGTAAGAATGAATAGCAGGGTTGTTCGTTATCTCTTTTTCGTCCGTCTTCAATGCTTCTCTATTTATAGTTGAAGTCATTTAATGTGTTAGTTAGAGAAGGCCAAATATCTGTTACTCAGAATTGAATAGCCGTTGTCTCTGGTTGGTGTGCATTAAATGTAGCAATAAATGAGTTCGTTTGGCGACGGCGGAGTCTCTAAGTATTTAATTTTCATCTCATCTGTCAAAGATTTTTAGCAGGAACGCATAGAACATCAAACTCGAGTTTTAAACCATAAAAGATTTTCAAATCCTACAATACGAACTTTGAAATATAATTTTGTTATCATCAAAACAAGGCATCAATGGTTGTGTTATATACTATGATGATAATTAAACTTATATTGATTATTGAATTTGTTTCTCGCACACACTATGCATATAATTATTTTTATTTAATTATTATGATATCGATTCAATTGCCGGTTTAACCGATATTTAATGTTGGGTTGAACTTTAAAAACATTCCTTGTAATACTTGAATGTGTGACTTGATAATATAGATATTAACCAGGGAGAAATGGGAAAAAGTTCTTCATTGAAGAATTAATTGCAAAATGAGACAATTATTACATGCAATAAAAAGCTTCCACATGTGCAACTGAATATGTGCTATTTTGTAATTAATTCCTCAATGTGGGATTTTTCCCTAATTATCTCTATTAATTACTCTCCAGGTCTTTAAATATAAAACTTAATTTATATATTATAAATAAGCTTTTATATTTAGATACGAGTAATTTGAAAACAAAATGTCGGCCTTTTCTCTCTGAAAATTGTACACGGTGCTTACAAAACATGAAAAGAAATCTTGAGAACAAAATAAAGAAGGGTTGTAGAGTATATTATTTATTTAAATTATATAAATATAACTTAGGCCGATTAAATAGGTAAATATTTATCCCCTGACTGAAAAAAATAGTTGTTATCTGGTCCCAAAAAAAAAAATTGTCGGTGATGACCTATACGTCTACCACTTTGGTTCAAGTCTCTCCTTCCACTTTGTTTGAGCTTATATAAGTAAACGATTAATTATGCAATGGCTTTTATGTAGATTTAATTAATTTAACATTTAGGCGGCATCATAAAAGTAATGTACGTAATGCTGATTTTTAACAATCAACTGAATATTACGTAAAGTATAAAGTTTTGAAAGAATAAGTCTATATGATTCTGTCATTAATTAAATATCACTTAAAGTGACGATGTCAGATGATGACATATTTAGTGGGCTAATGAAAGATCACCTTCTATACATACATACATACATACATACATACATACATACATACATACATACATACATACATACATACATGCATACATGTTTGTATCACTACTAGAAAAATCAGTCGCTAAATGACTATTTTTCATCACTAAAATGAAGGTCGCTGATATTTTTCGTCTCTAAATGGAAATTTTCTAAAGAAAAATAGCCATTTAGTAATTGATTTTTCCGTCGCTAAATGGTATTTTTCTGGTAGTGTATATTGCCAATATAGATTAGTTCAATTAGTAGGGATTTGATTTATAATTTGTAAAATTCAAGGATTTAAATACAATCGAGAATTTTAGTTGTGAGTAATTTTTTCTTTAATAGTTTTGAATCATATCCTAATTCTAACGATTTCATGAGAACCCAAAATTACATGATTTATTAACTTTTGAGATAAAAGTATTCTTAACTACACTTTTTTATTCATAACATAAGCTTTAAATAATTAAATCACACAATTTAAAAATTGGTTACTGACAATAAGTATATGTAAAAATGCAACTTAATTCCCTTTCTAAAATATTACTATTTATGGAGAGGGTGAGTAGGAGAGAGAATAAGTGAAAAAGGATGTGAGAGAGAATAAACAAAAAAAAATGAAAGACATATAATTAATTAAAGGATTAAAATGAAAAAAACATTAAATGATTAAACAAAATCAAATTGTAACTTATAAAAAAAATTATACCCCTCATAAATTTAAGTTGTATGTTTTGAACACGAGGGGGTAATAATTTTTCAGAGGGAGTAATAATTTTTCATAAGGGGAAGAATTTGTCAATTGTCACAACCTGATTAGTTTAAGAATTTCATTAATGAAATATAATAAAAATCATTGGATTTTTAACAATAAAATATGTAAATTATGTACAAAAACTTCTTATTTTAACAATAAAGCTTATTGTGTGCGTGAAAAAATGGCATCACTGTAAAATATAAAAACTCTCAACACATAAAATTTTTTAAAAAAACACTGCGACTATTTTTGCTTATTTTTCATATTCCATATAATTCAAGGAACCATATTTACTTCTCTTGGAGAGTAATTATTGCATACTTATCAATTTTATACTTATAATTAATGCTCATATTTGACTCTTTATGTTTTCCTCTTTCGTTTAAACCCTCGTTTAATACGAGTAAAGTTAATTTTTTTAATTCAAGAAAAAATTAAATAATCAATTGTCAGTTCTTAATTTGGATAAATTATTCTTTAAATTACTTTTTGGTAAAGCACAAAATGAAGTAACTCTTGTACACATGGTTGGTTTAGCCATGTAAAGCCCGATTGGGTCTCTTTAAATCTCAAGTTTAAATCCTATAGAAGACACATGTTCTATAAAGGGTTGCCACGAACTTTGAACACGATTGATTTATTGCTAGGTACAAGATACTAGGTAATAGTAAAAAAAACCTTTCCACGCTGATTTTGTTTTTCATCCACGAAGTTTGAACTTATATAGGAAGAATCATCCAGAGGTTTTAAGTAAGGTAATGTATTATAAAATGGTCCAAAGGAGTTGTAAATAGTAGTTACTTCATTTGTAAATTGTGATTATCGACTTGTCATTTACAAAATTTTTAAAACAATTTTGTAATACATTCCCTTACTTAGGATCTCTAGGTAATTCTCCATAACTTCTAGATAATCATCATAAGTAGTCATTAGATTTTATATTGGATGCATTAACTAAATAAACATTCTTACACTCTTGTGTTTTATTGCAGTTAAAAACATCACGTGATTATGTGATTTTGATGATAAGCTTATCTAGAAAGCACGTTGAACCCACGTTGCACATAAGTTGAGATAAAATTTTTCTCAAATACTTGTATCAACTTACGTAAAATTACTCTTCTAATATATTCCCAGAAAAACATGTAATATATGAAGATGAAAGGAAAACACAAAGAAAAGTAAAAGGAAGTTTGAATAGTAATGGATTGTTGACTACTTCAAATGGAAAAGTCGTATTCCACACGACAGACAAACAAGTGAAGAAAACAAAAGGAAATTAAAAAAATAAAAAGAAGAAGACCAAATTGAAACTTCACGTACACACAATTCCTACGCGTATTACTTACCGCTTCCTTCCTTTTCTTACGCGTTAGCGCATCCTCATCAATTTCATTTCTCAACCCCAAAAACACTCTTCAAGCTTGAGGTTACAAATCGATGAGGTCCCATTTAATTCTTTACCCTTTTATTTACTTTTCTTTTCTCATATAACACTAGTTACATCTTTCTGATTCTAAAGATAAGAATTAAATAATGAGTTTTACTTTATTTTATACTTCCTTCGTCCTTAATATAAGAGTTGATTGATCCTTTTTGAAAAGATAAGAAAGTTAAATAAATTACTTAATTATAATATATATTGTAAAATACAATGTGTATCATTAGATTATACTACTCTTAATTTTTAACATAAGAGCTTGTTGACATTTTTAGAAAGATCAATAAAGGTGAATAAATCACTTAATTACAACATATATTCTAAAATATTTATATTTATGATTAGATTATATATCATTTTATAAATTAAGTAAATTAGTTTGGTATATCAATCAATTAGCTTCTTTAATTTCTTCAAAAAAGTTAACTAGATCTTATATTAAGAATCGGAGGTGATATAAGCTTATAAACCAATCAAATTAATTTAAAAAAAATGATAAATATATCAGTTAATTAGCTTTTGTAATCTCTTAAAAAAGTCAATTAGTTATTATATATTAAAGACTAAAGGTAGTATATTACGCCTCAATTCACTTAATCTGATACATTTATAATTTATAATGTTTTCCTAGATATATCCCTAATTGTTTGTGTGTATATATAGGAAAACATTATAAAGTTGTTTATATTAAAAAATAGTTTCAATTCACATGATTAAAAAATGATATTAAAAATGCACATTTATCATAAATAATGAATCAACTTAATTTTTTAATATCAATAGATTAATCATCTAACTCTTGTATTGAAAATGGGGTAAAACTGTACCACTTTGTTTTATTTTGAATGAAGTTGAATCAAAATTATTTTCCTTTTTTCATGAACAGAATTATACTACTTTTTGGTTGCTACTCGTTGATAACAAAAAAAAAACAGTAATTCAATTCTTTGAAAAAAAAAGACTAACAGAATTATACCTCAGATCTAAATTTTTCTTGTGAACTAAAATTCTAAATTATAACAAAATTTTAGTTGTTGAACATTGTAGCCAGTATTTGCAATTAAAATTGTATTTCTCGTATTATAAAAAAGTGTGGAACTATATATCCTGAGTCCTATATTATACAGAGGAAATCAGTGAAAAGTTACTGTTTACATTTTTTTGTTTAGAAAAAGGACATTATAAATTTTTATATATAAAATATATCATTACTATTCATAATATTATATACAGAATGTGCAAATATATATATATACTCAAATCACTCTCGCTAATAAAATTTTTAAATAAAGCCTTTTCACCTATTTTTTCAAATATGTTTCAAGTTTACAAAATTTTGATATGGAATCCTTCTTAAAGCAAATGTGGAACTATCATGAGATATGAATCTTACATCACTGGTAGTTATCTTAAATTAAGGGCCTCATAAAATCTCTTTAAGTTTCCATCTCCAATAACTCATTTCTGGCTTTGCTTCTGATATGAAATAAAACTGTTTTGTCAATTATTAAAAAAATCATTTTTTGCTTTAGGTGGGTATGTATCAATTATCTATTTTCAATTCCGATTCTTAAATTTCTAAATCTATAAATATGCATGTCGGAGGAACAACAAAAATGATACGAATATTGTTTTAAATTCCAAATTAAATTTTCTTTTACATACATACCTTTTAAAATTAAAAAAATAATCTGCCGACAAAAATTGTGAGAATAACTTCCCTAATACTAAAAAGGAAAAAAAATCAATGAGAGTTGGACAGAAAATAAAACATAAATTTTATGGATAATTAATTTGTTTTTCTGTTTTTTGTTTTTGTCTCGTCACTTCTCTTTCTAAACGGAGTCTCAGAAAATGCTACAGGCGCAGCTCTACTTCTTTCAAAAATTGATATATTAATCACAATGTAAATGTTTTTCATACTTAAAACTAAAAAATAAATATTGACAAGTTTTAATATTCGTGCATTTCAATTTTTATCTTGTTTATTTTTAGAAAAAAAAAACTGGACTAAATTCTGCTTCTCTCAAGTCTTGGCCGTCAAGCAAGAACAGAGTAGTCTTTGGGTGTTATTGAAATAAGAAAATTTTAAATAATTTATTTATTTATTTATCACTACTCACAATAATATATATTTAAAAAAACAGAAGCTCTCTCCACTTCACACCTCCCAATGTACTCTCCCTTGTTAGTTGTTTCAATTAAATGCTCTGTGTCTCCTAAACTCCAAACCTTCCCAGCTGTCCTGTTTTTTATACATTTATTAAAAGTGGTATTTCTTCAAATTTTTTATTATTTATTAAGAGTAAATTAAAGTATGACCAGTTCAACATTTAAATCTCCTGTTAGTATTTTTTTAATTTTTAATATGTTTATTAAATGGTAAGTAGGAGATTAGATTGAGATCAAGATTCAAGACCCTCTCTTTCCTTCTCTGTGTGATTCTTTTCACATAATAAAGCCAGAAATATTATACCAAAGTAAAGTCATCTTTTTAATTTGACTCTATAATTTTTAAAATAAAATTTAGAAAACACTTTTTTGAAGTTCTACATATAGCCCAGCTAAGGTTGAGCTAGACTCAACATACTTCTCTGCCTCTCCCCCCCCCCCCCCACATATCTCTCTTTTAACTG
>JANTPZ010044492.1:0-16306 GCA_025593235.1 Vachellia pachyceras | reverse complement strand
GTTTGTCTCTTGAATGGAGAGGATTATGCCACTTGTCAAGCTATTGTGGTGAGTCAAAAAGGTGTCATAATTACTCTCAACCACCACATTAATGACTTAGTTGGGCTGACTAGATCCATCCTATCCAGTTACTTGATCTGGTGGCACGCATTTCCGTAAAGTACCCGTTACGCGGGTAACTACCTTTTTACTTTTCCGGAGGCTTTATATCTCATGTGGCACCATACCCTAGGCCTCCTTGCCTAGGTGGCATCATGTCCTAGCCCATAGCATCTCCGGATTTCCCTCGTAACTCGTCAGGATTCCTCGATTTGCGTGCAACACCGTAAAACGGGCTTCCGGCGGCCAAGTTGACTTAAGGACATGGAAAAATTCTATATTTTTCCCTGATTCTCAAGCTCTTTTCCATTCCTCAAAATTATTTCCGGATTTTTTGTAATTAATTTTCTAAGAAAATACTTTTTCGGGCTTTTCGGGCACTGTTGTTCTCCGTACAATGAAACTGCCCGAACCGGATGCCGGATAATAATTTTATTAAATATTTTAGGACCCAACTAAACTTTTCTCAGTTTGGGTCTCCGGCATTTGAGAACTCCTGCTACCTCAAATAATTAGTTCTCAGTCGTCCTTAGCTCCGAAATCCCTTAATTACGAAAATGTCATTACTTATCTTATTTTCCTCATAATTACCAAAATGCCACTACCTCTTCTACTTTTGCCATAATTACCAGAATGCCTTCACTTTTTCTACTTTTTCTTAATTCCAACCTTACCCTTGGTTGACTTTGTCTTTTTTTGTCAACTTTGACTTTGAGTTGACTTTGACTTTTTGGTCAACTTTGACTTTTGTTGACTTTTGACCAAAGTTACCATAATATTCTTATTTGATGACATTTTGTGCCCTATGCCTTATTATTCAAAATGACCGTTTTATCTTTATTATTAGGCCAAATGACCATTTTGCCCTTTGGTCTTTTTACTTTGAACTTTAAAGACTAGGGACTTAGTCGATCATCCTTTTTTGTCTATAGGCATTTTCCTTTCTATTTTTCATTTCTATGGGTCTTAAACCCTTCCGTAATTTATCTGTTTGGCTTTCGCTTCCATTCACAAAATTTGGGATATTACACTAACACACTTTATAAAAATGCATGACAACTTTCAACATAAGTGTGAATTCATAAAAGTGCAACATGTAACAATTAAATGCATACGGCCAAAGCACACAATACCACATATTTACACTTCCAATCATCATAAACTTTCAATACAAGTCATGCATAGTTACAACACATTTTCAAAGCAACTTAGCTTAAGGATAGAGGGTTTTGCTACCTTTTTTCTTTAACTTCTCTTGGACTTTAAAGCTCTCTTGATAACCTTTTCCCACTAGCTCTTTGGCTCCTTAACTTCCTAAACATCATGTAGTAATATACTCATAAATTTCTAGCCATCACAATGCAAGAAAACTTACAAAAACACAATATTCCATATATTGCTCTTTCAAGACCCTTAAAACTTTGAAATTTGTTCTTATGATTTCAAATGCTGCCCAAATCCTTTTCTCACTTTTACCCTACACAATTTTTCATTCTAAAGCTATTGGAAGTATTAAAATCATCAAAATCACACTCCTCCGATTATTTTCTGACTTGACCGAAAATCTGGAAAAATAAAGAAGATGTGATTTTTCAAACTTCCATAATGTATAACCACATATTCTTGATCCCAAAACACTTCTCATACATTATTTGGCTTGAAAACAAGTCTTTCTCATTAAAACTAAGGTTGGAAAGCACTTCCCCTTAAACTTTGTGCTTCCAAAAATTCATACAACAACCAAACCAAGCCAATATATACATTAATTTACTCCTTATCATGCAAGGAGTATTTTGCAACCAACTATTTCCTCTAAATCCCTCTCTCATTTTCACCATCAAGAACCCTAATTTTCAGTCTTGCAAAAAGAGAGGTTTAGTCAAGAAACTAATCCATTAGAGAGGTAGGGAGGTTGCAAGGATACAAAATATGTATATGTTTGGGTGATAAGTCCTCTTACCTTGTTAGTTCTTGAAACTTTTCTCTTGTTTGAAGCTTCAAAAATGGCGTCACTTCCTCCCCTCTTTGCAGCTGGAAATTTTCGTCCAAATGGGTGAGGAAATGAAGAAGAAATGTCTCTTTAATGACAAGTGTAAATGGGTTGGATGGCTAAGATTGATTCTTGATTTACAAGCTTAATCCAAATGCCACAAACCAACCACCACACCGACAAGTGCTTCAATTCTATTGGCTCTCATAAAGTGACATTAATGAGGGGTAACTAGGTTTCTAGAAGTTTAGTTAGACTAACTGAATTATTACCATCCATTTACTTGTTCTGGTTACTAGTTACCACGGTTAAAGTACTTAACTCCGATAAATCTTTCTCCACTTTTCTGGAGATTTTTTTCCTCTTTTAATCTCCATATTTTACTCACTTATATGGTAAAATAATTATTCCAAAAATGCCCCTAGAAAACGTCTAAATTCAACAGGGTTATTCTACCTTGTTAAAACCCCTGAAAACGTGCTACCAATTTAACTTTAGGGCATTAAAAATCACTATAATCTTTACTAATACTCTAGCCATTTACCATTCCTCAATTTGTCTTCCAGATTGTCCGTAATTAATTTTTAAAGAAAAACCTATTTGAAGGATTTTCGGGTTCTTTTTCCTCCGTTCTGGGAATTCGCCTTTATCGGATATTGGGTAATAATTTTATAATTTACTAGAAAATTCACTTTATTTTTATATGGCCTGAACTCAACTGATTGAGGTCTCCTGATACCTCAAATAATTATTTTCGGCTGATTTACATTCAAAATTCTCTAGACAGCAATCTAGGCCGAATTTTAAAAATTTAATGAATCTCTTTTGATCAGTGAGTTCTGCTCTATCAATTGGGCATTTGTGAATTTTTTTGATATTTTGGTCAATATTTGACTTTGACTTTGGTCAAATGACGAAAATACCCTTACATTTCTACTATTATTTCCCAAAAAGCCCTTACTTTTCTTCTACTCTTTCAAAATTCCAATATTGCCCTTACATTTCCAGTGACAAACAATACCTCTATATAATAATATTTGAACATGAGTCCCAAAAATGCTTCCTCAGAATCGAATGGTGGTTGGTCCTTGCATTCCTCGCAATAAATAGAGTAATAAGTGGTGCCATGTGGCTTTAACTTCAGCTTCTACTTCTACCCATGCGTCTTCACCATCGTCCTCGCCCACCAGCATCCTTAGTTGCTTGTTCGGGCACTATGGTTGGGCAAAAACTTTGCGTCACGTGTAAGACAACCCTTTTTCTCATCTGACTCTTGCCTTCGCTGGTGTGAGTCACTTGATGGGAATTGTCTTGGGGTTGAGTAATAAGGGTGGTAGATTCACCTTACCAGCTCCTCCATCTATTGTAGTACTGCCCGATTATCCCTATGTCGTCGGTATTATGCTCCTGTTTTGTGAATACCCCATCCTGTGAGGCTTTGCTGGTACGTTGTATGTCTCTATAAACAAGCATGTAAGCTCTATGGCGTTTAAAACTGAAACTGGTCGTTACACCAACACGTCGCATCTCAGTTCTGGCAGTAAGCCTCCTATATAGCAATCCAGTAAGGCGACCTCAGTGACATCTTTTGTTCTGTAAGCATGACTAAAAATTCCTGGTTGTACTCTTATAAGCTCCCTCATGTTGACTACTACGTGAGTTTAAACAATCGACATCGGGTGTAATCAAATTGTGATGGCCCAAACTGCATTTCCACTGCTCTTGTAAAGCCATACCAATGAGGCACATGTCCCGCTTTTTCCAACATTTGGAACCAGGGTAACACCTCACTGTCTAGGTGTACTGTGGCAATCACCAGTGATTAAGGATCTGGTATGTCATAATACTTGAAGTACTGGTCAGCCTTAAAGAGCCAATCCAAGGGATCCTTACCGTCAAATCTCGAGAAATCTAGCATCACGGATATGAAGGGTGTTGCAGCATTCAGAGCGCTTCCTAGTGGCGAGCTTGAGGACGACAAGCCTCCTATGTTTGTGATTTGAAGTTGCTCAAAATGCTGATTCATCTGGTTTAACGATCTGGCCACTCTCTGTAAAAGCGTGCCTATTTGGTTTAAGCGTGCATCCACGTTCTAAAATCGACCTATGAAGTCTTCTATATTGTCATTCACCTTCTTCATTTTTGCTTGTAAATCTTTTAGTCTTGTATTCACGGCCATCCTTTGGGGTGGGTTCTCTCTCAGTGAAAGTATCAAATGGTACAAACTAACTCTCAGCAATTAAAACACGTGAATATGAAATGCTAAATTACTGCTATAATAGAGTTCAAGACGCCATTACAAAGCCATGTAAGGAAATCTGCATAAGATACTGAATAACAGAAAGGTGGACAACACTATGGCCACAGAGGGAAAGGCTTAATAAGGGGGAGAATCCAAATCATCTATGCTCCCCTTTTCCATAACCGTTTTTGTCTTATTATATTAGTCTTCCTCCAAGTCTCGAAGCTTCCATGTTTTCTTCCTCATCATCTGGCTCCTTCTAATTGTTCTTGACTCATCTCCATAATTTGGGCCTACTTCTCCATCTATTGGGCCTATTGGGTTAGGATTTGTTACATCCTCCCAACATCATTACCTAAACCTAGATAATTTCGACGATGGTTTCAAAGAACCCAAGTTAGATGACAAAGATCTTGTATTGAAGGAGATTAATTTTCTTGATGTTGTGACGAAAAATCAGTTTCTAACGGTGGAATCTTATGTGCTATGGTGTGGTCACTACCAGGGTTTCAAATCTTTGTGATTCTATTCACTACTCTAGTTTATTCGTTTGTTTACTGCTACTGATTCTATGCAGCCATAAGATTTCCTAGCACATACTTCCCCTTTGTGCTCAATTGCCAAAATTATGCTGCCCACTACAACTTGATCTCCCACATTGGGGTGTTTCTGCTTCACTTACACAATAGAGGCTGTAATGAAATCGACATCTGGATCCTCAATTCGGTGTTGAATTGTGCCATTCTATTGCTATTCTAGTAGTCTGACTAGGCAATAAATCCCACCTAGATGATACGTCAATGAACCTTAAGCAAAATTAACAGTCATAATATTTTAGGGCCATTTTTAAATGATTGTGGGCATATTTGCATTCAACTTTTGTTTGTGGTGCTGATAGCTCTTGTCTCAAAAGATAAGGGGTATTCATGAATATTTACCCATTACTTAATCTTGCATGAAACAAAACTAAGAAACAAATTGATAAATTCTTCACTTTATATTGATGTTGAAAACTTACAACTCAATAGAGAAATATGAATAATAAGAATATGAAAGAGCGAAAGTCAATAGCCTCTCTTGTGGAGTTAAATTTAATGTCAAAGAAAACAAAAATGTTACTCCTCTAGCCTTAATGTAGGACCTAATTAAAGCATTAATCTTTTTCATAAATATAAAATCTATTCCTAATTTTGGTCAATTTTTTTCCAAATTGCTTCTACTGATGCTCTCTTAACAATAATCAAATAGTAAAAGGATGAGGGAATTATGAAAGATGGTTATGATGTTTTTAAAAAAACTTGAGATATAATTAACTAATTTAACTAAGACCCTAAGGCAAATTGAATCAATTTTATATGTTCATGGGTGAGTGTATTTCTAGCTTCAATATAAAAACTCAAGATTGAAAGAAAATAAAGGTTGAAGGTGAGTTACCTATGAAAAGGAATTATTTATTTTTCTTCATTTAGCAGAAAATGTCTCCTCGTCCTCATTAGTCACAATGTTGTCTTCTCCCAATTCTTAAACTTTACAGGATCTCTTTCCAAAAGTATGAAGAGGGTGTTAGGAAGGCATTTCACTGCTACCACTAGCACTGCACACATTCATCGATGATCTGTACCATTGTTCAACATCTTCCTCGCTTATCACACACCACCCACACTTGCTGATCACAAACTTATTACTACTCGGACTTTGCAAATCATCTTCCTCATCGCATTGTACATCCTCTATGAGTTTAAATTTTTGCGTGTAAAATATGAATTCAATCTGGCCACAGTTAGTTGTGAAATTGCTGCTAGGAAAATATACAGTCAACATCTGATGACGATTGTTTGCCATATCAATCATCCTCAAGAGTTCATTTTTGAAGAATTCATCTTGTGAAGCTTTATAAGTTAGACAAAACCTTCGAAGAAATATATCTTCATTGCATAATGGAAGGTCTAGATCTTGTAGAAGAGAGATTCCCCACCTTACATTTGTACGACAAAGATGAGAGATGCCTAGTTTTATAGAAACAATGGAGTCAGACGGTATAAACCCACTTATCACGTTCTTATAGAGACAATGATTAATATCTTTAATTAAGACTACTCTTTCAGAAACTAGAACAACATGATTATCTTGGAAACCATCAACTTTATGGAGAAATTGGAAATTTTGATTATGGAACCAATATGGGATGTCAATCTCCTGCGTCCACATATATTTAACATACACGCTATTCCATGTCCTTGATAGAATAGACTTAGGAAAATCATTAGTGGATGTAAAGAAAACTGATAGAAATTCTGAAAAAGATCACGGTTGCATTGAGGGACAAACCATTGTACATATGTACTCAAGGTTTGGTGGAAGATCTGGCAAATATTTGAGATATGGGCAGTTACCCAATTGAAGATTATGTAGAAGAGAGAGATTAGCAACACAACTAGTAGGAAGATGGGTAAATTTGTTTGTGTGTAATTCAAGTATTTCCAATGATGATAAGCAACTAAGATAATCTGGAATTGACCTATCATGAAGATTGCAATTAGATAAGTTCAAATACTTCAATGAGGAAAGACGTGAGAATGAAGGAGGAAGAACACAACTTCCACCAGGTAGGTTGCTAGATCAAGGAACTCCAACGATGGTAAGCAACCAAGGTCATTTGGAATTGATCTAGCATTTATGTTGCAATTTTTCATAACCAACTCCTTTAATGATGCTAGACGTGAGATGAAAGAAGGCAAAACTAATCCAGTGGGAGCTTCATGAATACCAAACCCTAATACCCTTCAAACTGGGCAAAACAAGCTCCTTACAAATGAATTAGATGTTGCATTTCGACCATTACATCCATTAGAATATAATTTCTTCAAATTTTGTAGGTTAACGATGGATGAAGGTATTTCCCTTAAAGCAGTACCACTCAAGTCAAGCTCCTCTAGACATTCATTTTCATCAATATTTTGTGGTAATGAGGAAAATTTTGTGCACCCAAAAATATTGAGAACTTTGAGGGATTTCAAAGCACATGTGGAACATGGAAGGCAAACAAGGTTCTTGCAATTTTCCACATCAAGAACCAATAAGCTGGTCATATTTTCCCCAAATTCTGGAAGCTTTTTAACTTTCAAGCACCCAGAAAGGATCAATTTCTTTAGTGAATTCATTTCCATCCTACTTGGAAGAGCTTTAAGATTCTTGCACTCTTTCAAATTAAGTACAACAAGTTTCTTATGTTGTCCAAGTGATGGGTGAACTTCAATAAGTTTTATGCAACCCTTCAGAATTAGTTGCTCAAGGTTGGGTAGCAATGAGAAATCAGGAGTTCTTATGAAATCTTCAGAATAGCTTAAGTCAATAAACGTTAACATTCTTGACATCTACCCCAAAAAGTAAAAGTCTAAGTGGATTAGCTTTTCAATAGAGAAGTATATACTGAGTTATTTTTTGTAAGGAAAAAAAGGAAACAAAAGGTCTTACTTTTGTTCTCTGCCAGTGTGATCCTGCTATGATGCATTCTGAGGAGCGCAAGTTTATCAAGATGAGCACCATAAGGCAAAGATTTCAAAGGATAAGCTTTCCACTCAAGAATTTTTAATGAACTGGGAAGAAGTTTGAGACCTCGAGGAAGGTTCACATCACATAATATGATGAGTATTGTGAGGCTACACATCATAGAGAATGCTTCAGGGTCCCAATTAGCTTCATATGGTGAAGGTGATTGAAGATGTATAACTTGTATCAAATCAGTGCCCTAGAAAGAAAAAAAATCAATATTGAAACAATGGATGAGGAATGTTATTGGTCAATACAATTTTTAAATAATAGCAAACTTTAATTCATCACTAAATACAAGCTACTTACTTTGTTTTTTGACATCACATGATCAATATCTTCCCTTAACCATAACCTACTACGTCTGCCAGCATGATTAGGTGATTCTTCTAGAATAATACTTCTGCCCATTTGTTGAAGGATATCGTGCATACCCAAAAGACATGAACCATTATCAATATAATATTCTGTTAACAAGCATTTCTCAACAAGTTCTCTTATACAAAGTGTTGGATAAAGATTACCACATATTTCAAATATTTGTGTCACTCGGTCTTTGGTCATTCCCTTGAAAAAACAAGCTACATCTAAGAATATTTGTTTTTCCGTAATGCTTAATGCATCATAACTAATTCTAAGCCTCTTTAAAAGATTGTCTGGTGGAAACTTTTTAATTCTCTCCAGAGCTTCTTTCCATTCAAGTTCACTTCTTTCACAAAAATAAGAACCCAGCACTTTAAGAGTTAGAGGAAGGCCTTGAGCATGGTGGATGATGTCTTCACACAACTTTGAATAGCCTTCTTTTAGTTCATCCATTTTAAAAGCCTTATTACAGAAGAGTTGTAGAGATTCATCGTTGTTTAACAACTCAGCCTTATAAGTTTGAAATTCTCCATGTTCTATCAATACATGCATATTTTTAGTTGTCACAATTACTCTACTACCGGGACCGAGCCAAGCTTGCTTTATACAGAGGTTCTCTAGTTGGCTTATTTCACTCACATCATCCAATACAACTAGAACTTTTTTCCTGCATAGCAGGTTTCTTATTATTTTCCTTCCTTCATATGTTTCATCAACTTCCATTCCTTTTATCTTTAGTTTGGAAAGTAGTTTTCTTTGCAAGTCAACCAAACCCTTAGCTTCATACCTTTCTTTCACATTATCAAGAAAACAACTAATGTCAAATTGAGGAAATATTCTCTCATAGATGATTCTTGCAAGAGTTGTCTTTCCAATACCAGGCATGCCCCATATTGCTATTAAGCGAACATCATGAGAAAATCCAATCTTTAAAAGTGAATTCACTTCTTCTACTCTTGATTCAATGCCAACGAGCTCATTGTTGAAACAATATGATAAATTAGGTTGTACCTTTGCCCATACTTCTGCTGAGAGTTCTTCAATGAGTTTTGATTCATGCCTATATAGAGAAAGGTATAAGAAAACAGTTATTTAGGATTTCTTAACTAGGGTAAATTCAAGTTTTCATGATTTTCTAAACTTGGTGATCCGGACAAAATGTTGCTACCTATAGAAATTTCATCTCTAGAAGATAACTGTGATTAAATATCAATGTGGTAGTGGTTTTTATAGAATACCCTTTTGTACCAATAATTTAGTTAAGTTTATGACTACTTCATTAAATTAACATTGGAAGACAGATGTGGAAAATATAGAAAGAAAACAGATAATGTATACATACGTGTGTACACGTGATATATGGGTATCTGTTAATATATCATATAGATGCATACATGCATGTATATATTTCTCACAACAAAATTTATTGTTTTTGACATAATTTGGTGAGGATTATAAAAATGTTCCATAATGTACAAAGGGGGACAATTTTCACCCATGGTAGTTGGTCTAGTGTTGTGGATAAGTTAAATCACGAAGTGGATGAACTTTGTTCGAAGCCCACCTTATTAAAAAAGATCGTTTGGGAGAGGCTGGTTAAAAAGTCTCAATTCAAATTAATTAGCTACTTAAGTATTTGCTAAGATGATTTAGAAAAAGTCAGATATTGGGTTCACTTATAGGTTATAAAAACAAAAAGATGGGACAATTTTCAAGTGTAGCCATAGGGTACAAAAAACTGTTGCCTTTTATGGGACGAATAGAATATGTAATTTTGAAAATGTTGCTGATGGTTTAAGGTAACAGTTAAAGTACTTAAAGCTGAATTTTTTTTTAATTAGGATCCTAAAGTGAAAATATTAAAGTGTCTCTATGGGTCTATACATGCATAAGTTTATCCACACGCTCTTACCATCAAGTGACCTACAAATTCCGTAATTCTAGTTTCTTCCAGATGTAAAAAGTGGCATAATTACATTGAATGGAGTGTTTTATATTTGATGTATATTCACTGCACAGATATATAGAAAAAGAAATTAATATACAATTTGGTATTGCCTTTGTCTTCTTCTCTGTGTCATTATTCTGAGTGGATAAAATTGTTGTTGGATTGTTCATTTCGTGCCGCCCATTGATGAGCTGAGCTATTCTCCTTGGTGCAGATTAAGTTCATATAGTTAGTATTTAATTTTCCAATTTCAATAATTAATTTCAACTGAAACAGTAACATAAAAAAGCCAATGACAATAGTTTTTAACTATAAAGAGAGAAATTTTATATGGTGTCTTTCTAGAAAACCTAAAAAGAAAACACAGACGCACACACAAACACAGAATTATTCGTCCTCTCTGGATTGGTGTATTTGCTGCGAAACTATAATTGAATTTAGGTTCAAAATATTATTTCAATCAATAGCATATAACAGAAGTTTTGAGAAAGATATGTTGCATAAGAGTCAGTGACAGAATCACTAAAAGGTTAAACTCTACAATATCAAAATTTCTTCAACAAAAATATTATATATTAAGCAACTAGTAATAACTCTTAATTTTTGCAATTTAGTAAAAAGGTATTTTACAGAAATCAACAAACCCTTCTTACAAATAATTAATCAACTTTTTTTTATTTTTTCCAAGAACAAATTTCTTGAGTTGTTAAAAAGGCGAATCAAAACTCACGCTGTCAGTATGTCAATACAAATTCAAATACAAAACTTACTGATCGGTAGGGTTATAGCCAGATATATTTGCAACTTCTTCTAAGGCATCTTTCCAACTTTGCACTCTGTTATCAGCAAATCTCTCACCATGTTTTTGAAGGGCAAGAGCGAAGGTCCCTCTTTGATGACGCACATCAGATGGATCAACCTTATAGAAGATTGGAATAACTTGTCTACCCAGAGATTTTTTAGATTCAAGTATCCTTTGAAGTTCATCCAAACACCAACTAGAAGAAGCATAACTTTCAGAGAGAATAACTAGAGAGATGAGAGCTTCATCAATTGCCTATAGGAGTTGATTAGAAATAACCTCTCCTCTGTTAAGCTCATCATCTAAGAAAGTTATGAGACCTCTTTGTTTCAGAGCAGCATGTAAATGATCTGTAAATCCTTTTCTCGTGTCTTCTCCTCTAAAGCACAAGAAAACATGATACTTCCATGGCGCCATTGCTGAATTCATGGAAGACAGAAAGCTTAACCAATAGGTTTAAGTGGTTATCGAAGTGAAAAAAATCGATGACTAAGTGGTGGCATTATTAGGTACATGCTTTTCATGGAACTTTCCACGTTTAACATTTTGTCGTCTCGTTCGGAAAGTCAGTGCGAAAACACTACTTAGTTTGTTTTCCCTGTACACCATGGTCGGCCAGAAAATTCCAACAATAATTAGAAAAAGAGCCCCTTTTTAAGTGGTTAAGTAAAAAAATCACCGAGTAAATGGTGGTATTAGGTGCGTGCTTTTCCTTGAAACTTCCAACGTTTTAGTGTTTGTTTGGGAATACCCTTTTTCCAAACAGTGCATATATTCCAATATAAAATTATATCAAAATCTGTAAAATCCATCTCGAAATTCATTAAAACCATCTCGAAATCTATAAAACCATCTTGAAATCCGTAAAATATCTCGAAATCTGTAAACTCCTTTCTCCCATCCGACTTCCCAAACGCATACTTAAACATTTGTTCTCGTTCGGAAAGAGTGTGAAACCATAACTTAATTACAAGTTACTTTTAACATGTTTTTCACGAATCAAGAAAAGCCTTAAATTGTCCTAACCACACCTTAAAATTCAATGAAAAGTAAAATTATAAATATACATAAAAAATTAATTAATGACTTATAAATAAAATTAAATAAAATATTTTTTATTAGAAGTTTAATTTGTTTTTGAATGGTTCCCAGTTGACATGACATTTAATCGATGTTGATCATAAAATTAAAAAGGGGCCCTTCCTAAGTGGTCCTGTTTAAAGCTTGGCTAGTGTAGGGGGCTGGGGATACAAAATGATCCAACTTTTAGTGTTTGGTATTACCGACGCTTACGCGATGATACTGAAAAATCGGAATTAACTCGAAGTCTGTGATAAATAAATAAAATAGATAAAAATATTTATATTTTAATTATAAAAACATGTTTTTGAAAACATATCCATTTTTATAAAGTATTCAACGTAACTATTCATGAAAGGATAGACCAGATTATTTCGAATTTTTATTTTATTTCATTTACCTTTCATCTTTATCTTCTCTTCGATCACCTCTCTCTCCCTCGTTCTCTCTCTCACATAGTCACATGCAAGAACCTCCCTTCTTTCTTTCAACATTCGACACGCATCACGGAGGGATAAGACATTAATCTTATCCTCTTTCTTATCTTTACCCTGCAGTAGCCTTTACCTCGGCATCAAATGATATTGTTTTATTATTCCCATCTTCCGTGACCACCTCGACAAAATGTTAAAAAATTAAATTTTTATTTCTTTTTTTAATATTTTCTATAGAGTGTATAGTCATATATTTTTTTCACCAATAAATTTTTAATAATGACACATTTTTAAATTTTAAAAAATATAATTATAAATGTTTTATTATAATTTTAAATATAGTATTATAGAAAGTTGATATGACAAAATAAATGTTTTATACTATTTTTAAATATATTAAGTATATATTGTTTATTATACTTTGAAAAAAAATTGAAATGAAAAATATAATAAAAATTAATATTTTACTTTTAAATTAAAAAAATATAGAGGCGGGCTGTTGGGCCCGCCCATCCCTGTCGGAGGAATACGAAGGAGGGGGAAGAGATTATTAAATAAAATGGTGGCAGCGGGAGACAAATTTGCATAGAAAATAATGATGATAATATATATGACAGCATTAATAATTAATATTTAAATTAAAAAAAATGAAGCTTCGCGGAAAGTTTCTGGGTAGATAATGGTTTGCGTGTTAATTTGTCAAAGTTGAAAGTAAAGGGGGTGGAGAGAAGTGAGTGGTAAAGTAAAACGCGGGATATGCTGACGTGGATGAGAGAGAGAGGGGGGAGCAGTTGGGATTATCTAGAAGGTGGGTTCGTGAATTTTGAGTTCACACTTCACATTCAAACTCGGCTCGTCTCATTGTTTGAAGGCGCAATCTTACTTCGTTGCTAAGATTTGCATTTAAAATGTCACCAAAAAAAAAAGATTTGCATTTAAAGTCCAACTACGTGATATACACTCTTAAAGTATTTTTTATATATATATTTAATATCATGTAGGATTTATTTAGATGTGTTTAAAATCTTAAAATGTTTTTTATGCATCCAACTCCAGCACTAAAATATGAATGATACTTTTGAATGGTGAATATAGTTGGGAAAAAAAAACACTTATGATGTTGAATTACAATGGGCTATATGCTGTTTAAGTTGAAAAATAAAATAAGAGGGTGACTAATGCCTGTTTGGCAGAATAACTGTTGGAAATAAATTTTTTATAAAAGTTACAAGACGTGATATGATTTATATTTAGATAAATGTTTAAAAAGTAAAATTTTGTGAAAAGAAAAATTTGTTTAGATAAATGTTAAAGAAGTAAATTTTGTTTAAAATAATTTAAAAAAATATGAATTTCATTAAATAATATATATATATTTTTTATATATGATGATAAAATTAGGGGAAAATAAAAAAAGAATAAATAAAAGATACACGTAAATTAAATATCATTGAAAAGTAAAATTACTATGAGGTACATAGTTGACACAAGTCAACTAATGTATTTTCCAGACAAACAGTGGGGTAAGGAATAAAAAATAATTCTTTTTTTTTTTTTTGGGAAATCAAGGATCTACCAGCTCGAACCCATGCCCACGAGTTTCCGGCGATGCATAAAACCCATCAGACAAGAGTCAGCCAGTATAAAAAATAATTCTTTAAGTTGTCTAAGTTTCTCGCACTTTGATTTATATCTACTCAGATCTTATAAAAAACTGAACATAACAGAACACAGACACTCAGAGAGCCTTCGCTGTCTGCAACAAATGGTCCTCAATTTCACACTTGGCCATTTCCCTCACTGACCCTTCCATGACGAAGCCGTGCAAGAACACAACTGCTTCTAGCTTGTGTTACATCTTCATGCGGTCCCTATCAAAATGTCACCATTCCTAACGCCACGCGTCTCACACGATTCTGGAAAATATACAAGACATAATTTAAACTGTCATTAACCTATCATTATTTAAACAATATTTAAACTTGTCATTATATAAACGGTCCCTACAATGATTATGGTGAATCATTAACCTGTCATTATTTAAACAATATAAGAAGGAAATTTGAAAAAAAAAAATAAACAGCATAATTACCTAACTCACCACTGATCGCTAGCTCCTGCACTCCTCCAGAAGTTCATGCGAAAATTTAATATGAATAACTTAATACTACAATGAAAAATAAACATTCTGTGTAAAATCGAATCTAAAGCATTCAAATGCGTTGATATTATAGTTAGAAATAAAGATGATGGGAAACGGGAAAATCAAGGGCTCTCTCTTTCCATCTCTCTAGCCTTTCCCATATGATATATATATATATATATATATATTAATCGTTACCGTGGGTGAAAAAAGGAAAAAACAAGGTAAAATTTATGATCAGGTCTCAAATAGAGGAATTAATGAATAAAATGTCTCAAAGATTAATAAAATTACCATCAGGTCATAGCAGTAGCTGGTCCGTTATCATTAACAACCTCACCAACCGTCAATAACAACTAAACCAGATACTGTTGGGACCTTATAATAATTTTACTAATTTTTAAAAGCTTTTATTCATTAATTGAGTTACTCAAATTTGCCAATTAATTGTTACCATGCTTCTGTCCTCACACCACACTTTTCATTTATGACAATCATGTCCCTGTTCATTTCATGACGATCATATTGAAGGACGGCGTCGATTAAAGCGATAACATCGGGCGAAGAAGAAGGTGCTGGCCGTTCACATCTCGCACTGGGTAAGGAGGGCGGGGGCCATGCAGAAAATGCCAAACCAGCTCTCAGACTTTGCCCCCATCTCGTCTGTACGCCTCTCTGTAATCCAAATCCATATTCTGTATCCTCTGGCGGCGCGAGTGTGTAAATATATCTTTTCATCTGTTTTCACATTCATTAAATCAATCTTATGAATTACCTCTGATTTACTCATTTTCATTTAATCTTGTTCTGTTTATCTCTCAAGCAGAAAGCACAACGGAAGAGAAAAATGGGAGACAAACTAACAAAGAGGATCCGCATGAACAGTTTCATAAATAGAATGAAGTAGTTTTTTACTTTGTTTTATCTTATGGATTGAATATTCTAAACACAATTAGAAAACTGCCTTTTTTATTTATCTCACATCAATAAAAATGATTCTATTGATGTTATGTAAGAGAAAATTTATTTACAAAAACTGTTAAGAATTTCGAGAAATATTCTTGAGAATGGAGTAAAACAATTTTAAAATGAATGATTCATGAGAAAGTGAAGGTGGTCATGGATTGATTTCTTCACAGGAATTGTGGGAGGCGCTGGGCAGGGAGGGTGGATCAACTCCAGCGACAATCAGATTGTGGTGTTCAAACTTCAATGTTAATATGGAAGACTCACTTGTTCATACCACTTTCCTTTTTAAGTTTCTCTTGAGGAAGTCACAATAATCTTCCATTGCTGACAGGGAAAACCACACGTATAACTTTCTTGTTTGAAGTATGAAAACCATACTTAATTTGTCCCCCAGCAATCTGATTGTGAAATAATTATAAACAAAGAAGTGGTTAAGTGGTTGTTTTCAATTAAAAAACAAATAAAGAAAGCGGCCTGGTGTGTACATTTTACTCCTAACTAGTATAAATCGTAACATTGATGTCTGAAGGCTAAAAACAAAGAAAGAAAGTGGTTTTGCACGCACGATGCTCGTGGTGTTCCTTCGTACCCTACTTGTCACTCGGATGGCATCCACCCCTCTCCATAGCCTCTCCTCATGGAACCGGTTTCAGTGCTAAGCACTGTGCTTAGCGTCCCCTCCCTCTC
>JANTPZ010044491.1:0-12238 GCA_025593235.1 Vachellia pachyceras | reverse complement strand
AATTGTCAATCATGGACATGAAACAATTCAAAGAGTCATTCAACATGTTGAAGATAAAATAACTATTTAACTCATGGCAAGCTAGGAAGCATAACAAAATATAAACACAACTTAAATATAAGAATGGGCGAAGTTGCTATCTTGAAATTTTGCTTTACTAATTCTTTTTTCACTACTTCCTTTTCTTCCAATCTTTGAGGCTAGCTGGCGAAACCACCAATTTATCTTCCTTGATATCCCAAGGCCCTAAATACATTAAAATTAGAACCACGGAAACAACATAACCAATACTCATCATTTACACAAATTTCTTTTCTTTGGCCTTAAACTTAACTTATCTATCCTTAAGTTTTTACTTCACTTCCTCAGTATTTTCCCGCACAATTTCTTGTGAGGGATTTAATGGTAACATCTATTTCATGAAAAGCTCACTCCTCCAACTAGATTCATGTGTGACGGAACAATAAGGTTCCTTTGAACCATAAACGATGCCTTGTTGCTTCTATATCCACAAAACTGTTTCTTTCTAACACTTGAATTCATTTCTTACAGTCATGATGACATCTAACTAACATCATAATCCCACAGTTCTGTCCTCTACACATTAGGATAGCAAATTATATATTAATATAGCAAGCTATTGAAAATGAAAATTATGCCGAAAGAAGTTTACTCTTACCTCTTTCTCCTTTTAGCACTTGATTATTGGTTATTTACCCTTTACTAGATCTTGCTGGCCCCAACTCTCATACTCTCATAAATCTAAAGCCATAGGAATAAAGCTTTTGATGCAACCAACAATTTTATGAAGAGTGTTCTTGGATTTTTGGTTGGTTTGGTGTTGGTTTAGCTTTGGTTTTGCTTCTCTCTTCTAACTATTTCCACCGCCATTTTTGGATGCTTGAAGCTTTGTATCTCTCTCGACCCCCCCCCAATTGCTTAATCTGAACCGAAAATGATAAAGGAAATGGATGGAAAGAGATGTTAAATTAATGGATTCAATTATATTTGATAACTTGAGATTTCCATCGATAAGATAGTGGCAACGTTTGTCCCTTTTCCCTTAGATTAATCTTGGCCAAATAAATCCAGCAAAACATCTTCATTTTCAACCCATTAATCAGCACACATCCCCCACTCTTGAATGGGCTTCAACTTCAATGGACCTTTATTAATTCTTAGTCCCATGTGAGAATCATGGCATTTTCCTTGATTTATTGCAAATAAATCTCATAAATGCTAACGGGGTCTTTCCTTCTTTAATTTTGAGCCATATAACTTTTAATAATATCTTACTCCCTTGCAGACCCAAACCACATATGGAGTTTTGGGCCATATAACTTTATATGATTTTTGGACTTATGATGGGAATTTTGGGGCAATTTCTTGACATATATTAATCACAACATCACACATGCAAACATGTATGATGTTGTTCTTAAAGAAGATAAATATAAAGAAAGGAAAACATGTCTTGCTATCCACCTCCTACTGAGATGTTGTAGCATGCAACAGCACAAGTATGAATTATAGTGTTCTCATCTAGTGAAATATGTTGAAACCACAATTTCTAAACATTATACGTTGTAACCATGAGCTACCCATAACATGCATATAGTTAAAACCATAATTTTTTAATGTTATATGTCTGAACTATAAGTTACCCATGTAGTCAAAGTCTGAAAAATAACACTCTGTTTACCCCTGTTTTTCGATCAAACCAAAAATAGTGCCTTGAACTTACTTTAATTCATATTCTCTTTCTCATGGTTCATCGTTGTGGTGGAGAAGCAGTTTTTCTGGTGCATTTATCTGGGGAGGGGTAAAACAATGCTGTCATTGGGCACCTCACGACAGTGATGGAGATGGCAGAAACACATTGGTGGCCAAAACAAGAAGAACAACGGTCAAGATTTGGGCAAACGATCTTTTGGATTTTCCCACTGATGACTGAAAATCGATTCCCACCAAAAGTGGTAGGAATCAATGTTTCCATGTTTAAAGGAAAATCAGCTTCCATCAAAAAGTTAGTTCACACCTCTTCTACTAACCAAACATCCACCGCAAGTGGAAAATGTATATTTTCTACTTTCATCTCATGATTTTCAACCAACCAAATAGATGAACAAATGAGGCTGTCATAGGAGGAAGAACAAATGAGGCTGTTATCAGCTACAATGCTAATATCGCGAGATGATAAAATGTACGCATCGGGATGCTAATATCACAAGAGGAAGAACAAATGAGGTTATCATCAACTACAATGCAAGCACACATAATTTAAGCATCTCATTCAGCAACGGTTTTGATCCTTCAAACAACACTATGTGGCAACATCATCATATAGTTTACCTAAAAGAGTACCTACCTGAATGGGTTACTTTTGGTTTCTCAGCAGCCACATGAAGATACCATACAACACACAACAAATTCATGGAGTTTATGCTCAGAGGAGCTCCCAAATGTTGCTTCAAGTGTAAGCCCAAGACCAAGTCTAAACCCGAGCTTGAGCCGAACAAGCAAAAATGAACAAACAGAAAATAGAAGATGATGAGTCTTATGAGAATAGGAACATAACGAATGATGATTTTGAAAGAGGAATGGGGCCCAAAAATTACTCTTTTGCCGAACTAGCAAGTGCTACAAATTATTTTAAAGATGTGCATGAGCTTGGACAAGGAGGGCTTGGGGGTGTCCATAGTGGTTTTCTCAATGTTTCAAACTCTTACGTCGCCATAAAGACAATATCAAAGGTTTCTAAGCAAGGGAAGAAGGAGTTTGCTTCGGAAGCAAGGATTATTAGCTAATTAGGACATCAAAACTTGGTACAGTTAATCGGTTGGTGTCATGAAAGGAAAGAACTATTGCTGGTATATGACTATATGCCAAATGGGAGTTTAGATTCTCATCTCTTCAAGGATGGAAGTTTGTTGACATGTCCAACTAGATTTAAAATAGCTAAAGGCTTGGCCTCTGCATAATGGGAACAAAATGTGGTCCTTAGAATAAAATATAGGATTAAGGTGCAATTTTAACAACGAAGTTTTCGTGAGGAGCGTCTGGCACCATTAAGTTTCGGAAGGAGCAAAAATACTCATAATGTTGGCAAAATGGTGCACATTTGACAACGGTAATAGATTTGACAAATGACTGTTACCCAGTTCGGTGACGAGGTAATGACATGGCTTTTAACTTGATGATCTGGCTCGAATGAACGGAAATGAGGTGAAGTCATGAAATTGGGGGATTTGACAAACGAGTGAAGTACAGGAAAGAAAAAAGAAGCTAGTGTGCGAGGCGAGAGAAAGTTGTCGATGGTGTCATCTTCATTTTTAACGACGGCAAGATGCAGGAGTGTGTCTTTGCTGAGATGACCTAGTCGTGAGGATGATTACGAAGGTCAATGAAGGTATTGCCATCACCGATTGGTAGCCCCATGCTGGACGGGATGGATTGAAGGCAACCCGGGGATGAGGTTTTATGGATGCCGACACTATTATTAGGTAATGGGTGTGATTTGGGTCTATGCGTTGTTGAATACTAAAGTATATGTGTACATAAATAGGATGATGGGTGTGGCTACTTTGCTTGGCATGACGCTGAATTTAGTGAGAGAGCAAATACTGTTATAAGGGAACTGCTTGATGATATTGACATACTCTTTGATGAGAATAACATGCTACAAAGTGGGAACAACGGGCGAAGGCTTTTTGAAGAGCTTGATGCTATACACACGGAAGTTAGAAAGCTTAAACGTAGCGATGAGACAAATGATAGAGAAATTAGGAAGTGGAAGATGAAGTTGAAGTTGAAGATAGCCATGATTTTGTTTTTTGTTTCCTGGTTCTTAATGTTGGTGTATTATGTAATAGCCAAGACTCCGTAAGCATTTTGTAACAAAATCTTAGCGTAGAAAGGAATCAAGGATTGTAACAAAATGTTTCACAAGTGATTAGACTGTGTAAACAAAATGTAACAAGCATTTGGCTGGACAGTTGGAGATATTATGTATATTATGTCATGGCTTAGACTGTGTAAAAAAAGCATTTGTATATTATATCATGGCTGGACAATTGTAAACAAAGCATGGCTGGACAGTGTAAACAAACCATTTGTATATTATGTATATTGGTTGTAATATCTGATATTGAATAAAATGAGGTCTTCAATAAAATGTTCCCAAAATATAGTGGCTAATTGGAAGTACATCTAATGATTCAATACATAGTGATTCAATATAAAAGACATGTTCCTTCGCATAGACGAAATACAAAATACATAACCATGTAGAAAGGCCACACTACTCCTAATTTCATATACAACATATAATCCTAGTTGTTGCATCTGTCCGTGATCCTTATAATAATGCGCTGAGCTTGTGACTAAAGTTACGAGGATGTAAGACATTGTTGGCCATTCCACTTCAATCCTGGCGGTTTGAAAGGAAGACATGGTTGGCGTTCTTGTGCAGTTTGTGTGGCTCCTTGAACCCTCTGGTGCAATAGAGGTTGAAGCTATTGAGGATAGTCTAGTTTGCTTCTGACTTGGTATGGGAAATCCGGTTTCAGGGTCAGCATACTGATTCATGTATTGTTGTGTTGTGCCCTTTTTAATGACCAATTCAGAAGAATGACCAGGCTACACATGCAGGCAAAGGATACAAATGAGTAAAAACTAACAATGTAAATAATGTAGAAACATAAACTAAAAACTAACATTGAGTACAATTTTGCCTGAGTGTTGGTCAAACATAATCCCCATTCCATATGGCCCTTTCGGCTTGTAAATGCACTTCCTCCTTATTGGCTCCTTAGCGCGTCTTGAGGGGTCATGGTCTTGTGTCACTAGTGGTCTTTGTGATAGTGGGGTCAGTAGTGGTCCTTATGAAGGTTGGGTTACTAGTTATCCTTGTGAAGGTTGGGTAACCTGTGATCCTTGTGAAGGTTGTGTAACTTGTGGTTCCTGTGCAGTGTGTTCTATTCTACTCCTCCTCTTGCGTTTCGTTACACTTGAAGATGGTTTCTACAAAATGCAATAAAGTAGTAAATCCATACATATTAATAGATATCAAACCATTTTGACAAGTATAAATATGTATAATCGTACCTCTTTGCATGTGGACTTGTTGTGCCCCTTTTGTTTACAAATGCTGCATCTATTAGGTGCATCTTTATTTCTTAATTTCTTTGGTTTACCTAATCCTGTGTTTGGTTTATCCAGAATTTCATTGCCCAGATTTTTCCTTATTTTGATCTTTTCAGTACTCAAGTGTTTCTTTTATGGCCTTCCAAGCATGCTACAAACTGTGGGATGTTGCATAGGGAGACAATTTTCAGTGTCCCAAAATTGCCTACCACTGACAGGTTGAAATTTTGTCCTGTAACTGGCAAGGTGTCTTTGTGGTAATAATGTGAGATTTGGGTTAGAGGATCTATTTTGGCATGATACATGGCGCATATACCATGTTGGCATGGGATTCCAGTTAAATCACATGCCCTACATGTACACTTCTTTTTACTTAGCTCCATTGTATACCTATCTTGTTTCTCAACTACCTCATAGCCATCATCCTCGTTAAAAAAAACTGCAATTCATAGCTAAGTACTTATTGGTATCAAACAACTCCAAACACTTAGGACTATAATTTCCCTTCTAACTCCTAACTATTTGATCACTCTGACCCCACTTCTCCATCATTTTAATCCTAATTCCTTCGAACATCTTAATCACTGGTAGATATATATATTCATGTATCCATGCATTTAGACTTTCACACATATTGTTGTCTACCACCTATGATTGACATTTACTAGTGAAATAGGCCCTTACCCAAGCTCTTGGATTATACGAAATTGAAGCCTCAGCTACTTGCTTCCTTAGACGTCCAAGTGCATTCAGGTTATCATTGAACAGTTATGGCAAGGTACTCCAGGCACATGTAAAAAACTTTTTCTTCAGCTCATTACCCATCCATTGTTTGCTCCAATTGGCATAAATATGCCTTGCCAAAGCCTCGGGGAGCACATCCGAAACAGCTTGTTCTAATCCCTGTATGAGGCAAAATATAATCAGACTATAGCACTCTTTATGTGAGAAAGTAATTAAAACATTAAGTACTTTCTGCATGTCATACATCATTATCACTGTAGCACCATTATGGAGGTCCAGATAGATCTGAATCCATTCAACGAACCAACTCCAGTTTAACTTAGTCTATTTTTTGGCACAAACCAAATGCTAAAGGGTAGAGTGAGTCGTTGGCATCAACTCCAATAGCTGTTAGCAAGATTCCCCTAGCTTTTCCTTTTAAAAAAGTTCCATCAAACCCAATCAAAGGCCTACACCCTTGTTTCCACCCAACCTACTATCAAACAAAAACAGCAATGAAGCTCAGGTGGAAATACAATGCACAAAATGAAAACAAAACATGTACCTTTACAGCATTGAAACATACATACATTCTTCTAAAGACTCTCCTCCCTTTATCCAATGCCTCATTGCTTAACTCAACTCTCACATCGGAGCTCGGATTTGAAATTCTTAATTCATTGCAATAGGCTTCTAACTTAGCAAAATCATCTTTATAGCTCCCATCCATGTCTTGCATTATCCTTCTCTTTGCCCTCTTACACTTGTGAATACTCACATGCACCTTCAACTCACACTCCAAATCCCTTTATATCTCATTTATCCTGTACTCAAGCCTCTCTTGCACCTTCTCCTTGAAATGCTCCGCTAGCCACCTTACAATAACTCTTTGGTTTTTATAAACCCTACCACAATTATGCTCATAACACAACGTCTTCACCTTGTACCCAACATTCAACCCATCTCGGCTTGCATACAACAAAAATGGGCAGCCCACTTCACACACCGCTTTAACTAACCTCTTCTCACTTCTCACTATTTTGATATTCACTCCCTTCTCAATAACATATCTATCAATAGCCCTAGCAAACTCTACTCTGTTAACAAATGTCATGCCCAACATGAAAAAGGGCTTACTATCTAACCCATCAACATCCATAGCTGGCTCCTGTGGAGCCCCATCATCGCTTATGAGGCCTAACTCTTACTCATCGTCATCAATACACTCAAACCCCTCACTCAATTCAAGATCCTCTTCCAGACTTTCTTCGGTATCTGAGCTTCTAGTTTGTGCACTATAACTCCCATCCTCAGCTTCACTACTTGATTGACACACTACTTCTTTTCCTTTCTCTCCAACACCAAACTTTTCCCAATGGCCACACACTACTTCATTTTCACTTCCAAGTTCAACTATATCATCCAATCCATCACCAATATCTATGTTCTCAACCACAGCTACCCCTTCTGTAATGTCAATTACATCTTGCTTTGTATTGTTAATGTTCACAGTCCCTTCATTCCTAAATACTATGTCCACATTCCCTTCCTTCTGAAATCCTTCATCCATATCCCCTCTCACATACCCCTTATGTAATGTCAATTACATCTTGCTCTGCACTGTTAATGTCTATAGTCCCTTCATTCCTAAATATTATGTCCACATTCCCTTCATTCCCAACTCATTCATCCACATTCCCTTCCTTCCGAACTCCTTCATCCACATCCCCTCCATATTCCCTTCATTCCTAACTCCATCGTTTACATTCCCTCTCACATTGTCACTTGCCCCAACCCCATACATCCGAACACTCTTTGCCACACTACCATATCCATCCCGCAAAGTATCCTTAGTACTTTCCCAAGTTTCCTTAGCCAGAGTACATAAATCATTTACCTTCTTCAATAACAGTGCATGCCTCTGTTCAGTAGTTAGCTCCGAACTGTTAATATCTATTTCCGTATTTCCATTGGTAAAGGACAACATTTTTTCCAACTCTTTGTTATAAAACTTCATATCATAAACTATATTATCCCCACCATCTGACACCATCTACAATGGACGAGGCAAACAGACAAATAAATAATGGGTATAACACTATTCCACTATTAGACAACAACTTTTTGCCAAAATCGATACTTACAATGTCGATTACCTCTTTTCTCTTCTTTCCGAACAATGCAACCTCAAATTCCACTTTTCCTTCACGAAACCTAACACTTTCTATTTGTCAGATCGATCTTGCTTCCTTCCTTTCCCGTTTCTCAATTTCTACCGTGCTTTTCCATTCCTTAGACCCACAATCTGAAGCCCTCAAAGTGTAGCATTTTCTCTTCGCTGCTCAGTGTCTCTCACCTTTTTTCTTCGCTGCTCCATATCTCACCTTTTCTCTTCGTTGCTCCTTTCCTCGTCTGAAGACAAGCACTCCGTGCTTTGTAAGCAAACATAAATGCCATGTGTATCGCCACGTTAGGCAGCTCGGTCAAATAATTGCCATGTGTTCATAGTTGGTCAAAATTGTTAACGCCATTTGTCAAATCCGTTACCGTTGTCAAATGTGCACCATTTTGCCGACATTATGTGTATTTTTGCTCATTCCGAAACTTAATGGTGCCAGACGCTCCTCGTGGAAAACTTCGTTGTTAAAATTGCACCTTAACCCTAAAATATATCTACAACCCATAGAATTAAACATTGCTGCCACAAGGGAACTCAATCTAAATGAGAACAAATTATTAGAGAACATAAATTTGGTGTAATAAGTATATCAGAATCATTTAGTTTGTGCAATGCATCAATGTGCCCATTAGCTAAATCAACAACATGAATGTAATCATGAACCTGAGAAGAAAGAAAACATTCATTCAATTAGATACTATGTAGAAATGTGAAGAATTAGATCCTTTTTCAGGAAGGGAAAACATACTGCTTGGCTAAATATCAACTTTTTTCTCTTTATATTTAATAAAAAAGATGGCAAGTGGCTTAGTACACTCCCCACAATTCACTTTTCCTAAAATACCCTTACGTTATTTGATTTTCAACCACTGAAAATACATTTTGGGAGTTTTCTGATCACTAAGGCCAAGTAAGTCCCTTAAAAATTCCCATTATTCATAAGCTCATTAGGGTATTTTTCTTTTTTCAAAACTCATTCTGAAAATACTCTTAATAGATTTTCTTTCAAAAACACTGATATGGTGATTTTTTATTTTTTGTACCACCGTTCCGGTGAACTGTCCCTAACTTTCTAGTGAAAACAATTTTTGTACCACTTTAACATTAAATTTCTGAGTCATCTTGACAATTTAAATAATATTTGGTTAAAACTTATTAAATAGCCAAAATATTAACTATTGTAAAAATTGTCCGCAAAGGGTATTTTTGTCCACTTAACCTTAAATAAGTCTCAATTACTAATAAGTGACTTTTTCTTTGCCCAGGGTCATTTTCTAGTATTTTGATCAAAATTACCAAAATGTCATTAACTTTTCCCAAAATGATTATTTTGACCTTACGTTTCTTGTAAAATGGCATATTTGACATCTTTTATACTTCTATTTACTCTCTGAACCCTTAATAATTACTATGTAGCTTTGCTTTTAGCCCTTATCCTTTATTACAGGAAATTGATGATATAATAATCTCGGTGGCTTCACTTTACAAAATGTTTCACCTTGTCTCCTATCGATCAACCCCGTATAGCTATCCCTCCCCGGCCATTCATTGCCTCTCAATTAAAGCACCATTGTTGGAGTTAGGAAACCGAATGCCTTACAAAATTCCTCTTTCAAGGAAATTCACTCAATATGAGACTTGACATATTACTGAAATATATATTCGCTACAAATCAAATGATCAAAATTTGTATTTAAAATTATACTACACACTGTAATGAAATAATTAAAACTTTTATCAACTGGGCTAAACAATTATGAGCAAAAATCACGTGTGTAGGAGGTGACGTAAAAAGCATACCCCCTCTGCTTTTAAATGCAACAGAGTATTCGTTTTCGGCTTTGTCCTTATTTAGTTGTAGAAAAAAGGAGGGGAGGAGAGATTGTAATAAAATCAATTCACAAAAATAATGGGGTGAAAAGATTTTATTTAATTCTTCTTACCTTTTATTTTAAATCTCTCAATTAAGATTTTATGACATCATTTTTCCTTTTTTAATATAATTTCATGATCATTTGTCCAGTTTTTTTAAGTTCTATGTCAATGAAATCTTTACTCCCCTCATTCTCCTCGATATAAGACCTCAATATCTTTTGTCTCCCACATTTGTTATCCCCTCCCCCAAAATTATCCCAATTGATTCACATCAATAATTGGGGTAATTTCAAACATAAATAATTAAGGGTTAAAGTGCAAAAATATTCTTAGATTTATATCCAATATTCACCTAAAACTATAAACTTTTTTTGGTGCAAAAGTAACAATAAAAAAGTGACGCAATCCTTAAAAGGGCTTAACTCCGTTTGTTAACAGTTACTATCATATGAGAGTACAAAAAAAATACCCATCAATCCAAGAAAAAACCCACAATCTCCCCTTACGACCTCGCAGTGAATCCATCATCAACAATACCATAACTTTCATCACCAAAATTACAGCACAATTTAATGAAATCTTTCTTATCAGAAGCAATTTTCCTAAGAGTATCCAAAAAGGGGACCTTTGTTTTGTTCATACCGTAAATCAAAACAATAGCAGTAGCCCAGATCCACGATGATTGAAAGGTAAAGAGGGAAAAAATTGAAGTAGGAATCAAGATCCCCCGTCTCACAATCTGTCCTCCAGCTTGACTTTTCTCTTGTTTTCATCTTTTGGCTTTGTGGGTTTGATCAGAGTAGTTTGCTCAAGACGCAAAAGAGTTAGCCCATTTATCGTTACTTTTGCATTTAAAAAAAAGCTTGTGGTGGTAGGTGCACATTGGGTTTATGTCTAACGGAATTTTTACACCATGACCCATGATTAAAAGGAGAAGTATTTTAAAGAAATCAAAACACAAGTTTTATAAATGGAATTTCGGTGCTACAAATTAGGGGAGCAACGTTACGCCTACCTTATACATGACATGTCTTATCAGCTTAGTATCTTGTGAATGAAAATAACAACAATAGAATTTTGTCCTATTAGACAGGTTTGATTACATAGATCATACTTCTTCACATTAAGCATGTTATAATATGAGATCCGGGTGAAGCATTAAAGAGGTAAACCAAGACTAAACAGGTTAGTGATTAACCCTGGAAACATCAATATGAAAAATAGATCATTTTCAGTAAACTCTGTCCAAATTCATAAAAGAAAAGGCCGACTCCTCATTTTGTGTTTCTCTCTATCTTTCTCCAAATTGATTCTCTCTATATAAGTGCAATTAATTTAACTTGTGTGAGATTGAATGGTTCAAACTAAACCAATATAGATATATTAAAGGAACAGGAGGGACCACAACTCATTGTTCCTAAACTTTTGTGCTGTGCAATGCATGAAAAGTCTGCCAAGGTCGTGGACGAAGAAGAAAGCACGCCGATATATATAAACTGTGCAATGATTTCAAGGCACGTGATTAGTGCTTAATAAGCAATTAAATTCTACTTTGGTGAGCTCCAAGGTGATCGATTAATTGAAGATTAGCACTACACTACGATGATCATATATATATATATATATCTGGCAACTTTGATTAAGTCAGAAATGGACTTTCGGTGAAAGAAGAACGCTCGCAAGTTTCTCTTGGCTTGTTCAACTCTGTATATAAACGTCTCTCTATGAAAGCTCATCAAACAATACATATTTCTCAGCCAAATTAATCAGACAAGATGTTGGAAGTATTAGTTTTCTTCCTCTTGATGCCCGATGATGCGTTTTCCTTAAACTTCAGCTTCACCAATTTCCAGCCCAGTGATTACAACACCAACATAACGTGTGAACCAGCAGCTACCATTGCAGAATCATTCATCTACCTAGTAAGAAACCAAAAGGAACTATCCTCGGATAATAGTCAAGGTCGAGCCACATATCACGAACCGATGCACTTGTGGGACAGAGCCACCGTGAAACTCGCAAATTTCAACACCAACTTCACCTTCGTGATTGATTCACAGAACAACAGTAACGCTGGAGATGGTATGGCCTTCTTCTTAGCTCCTAATGGTTCAAAGCTTCCTGATCCCCCTAAAGTTGGAGGAGGTGCTATGGGTATGATTATTGGAGGTCAAGGAACGATACTTAACTCAACAGATCATCCATTTGTTGCTGTTGAGTTTGATATCTTTCCCAATCTAGGTCCTAATGAAGGCTGGGATCCTCCATATGTACATGTGGGTGTCGATATCAGTTCTATTAAATCCGTTGCAAATG